>NW_023612525.1:0-43531 GCF_013339725.1 Rhipicephalus microplus
GGTAGCTCTCGATTCGGATATGCTCCTCACTCGAAGCTTTGCATCGTATTCCTGAGCACGCGGCTGAGGCTGTTCTTGCCTGAGGCATTTTCTAATTCGGTGCCTCGGGCGGGAAGGCCTTCTGCCTTCTATGCAGGGGCCGCTTCTACTTTGGCCCGTCTCCAAGATGTCGACCCCGAGATAGACTTAGCTTCGATTGAACTCTGCGAGCTAGTCAATAGACTCACTCCAGAGTTACCTGAAGGATGTAAAGAACATTACCTGTCCCACCACAGTCCTAACTGGCGGTTCATTACTGCCAGTTTCCTGGACGCTAAGCGCGCCACATTCATGTACCCCCTGACCAGAGGGCGCCTGCCCATAAAGTTTAGGCCCCTCACTAATATCCCTACAATCGTAACGCGCCTTTTGCGACAGTAGAGAGGACCTGGTCTACATTTTCTCTGAGTGTGCACTACCAGCCGGCCTCCATCGAAGGATAGCTAGCATGTTTGGTCACCCCGGTGTTTCTTTGGGTAACGTTCGGTTTTTGCAACCCCTATCGGGACGAGCGGTTAAGCAGTACGTGCTTCTGCTCGTCGAGTGCTCCTACCAAGTGTGGTTGGCATGGTGCTGTGCCGTCTTTGGTGGGAGATGACCCGGGCTTCACGAAGTACTTGCAAAAGTGCGGTAGGAGATCTGGTTCGTTTTCCACGAGAGTGGCAGCACCTAGGTGCAAAGAAGTTTTATGAAACGTGGCACGTCAGGCAGGATTTTCAGTGAGTCAGGAGGGCAGATAACCATCAAGTTTTAATTATGGCGTTTTTTTAGAAGTGTGGCAGCTTGGGCTAGTTGGTATGGCATGACGATAGTTATAGCGCGAGAACAAAACGATGACACTGAGACAAGAAGGACAGACTTGGCCTAGTGTGCCGGTCGCCCCCGAATATAGTTTGTGTGTCGTTCACCTAGTTTTTGCATGCGCTACGGTGATCTTGTCACCTTGTAGGGTTACCTGCAAGGTCCGTGTTGGGCCCTTCTGCGGCTCGGCAACTCCACTCGTCGAGGTGGAGGGGGGCTCTCTTCCTCGCGAATGGTAATCCGGATTTTAGCCGTGCTGGTTCACGAGGGTACGTCGGGTTTGCGTGCAGTGACATTCGCTTCTTCACGAAACAGCAGTCCCGTAGTCCCAAGGAATGGATTGTGTCTCGCTGGGCCTAGCGGTCAGGAGACAGGCCGTGACCGCAGCGCGCCCTACGCGCTGCTATAGCCCACCTTGCCAGGGTACGTCCTCTTTGTGTGTCGTGATTCAATTACAGCACCGGCGGGTAGCCCCTATGTTGGCTCTCCCTGGCTTGTACGCCGGGAGGCAGGCCGCGTCTGTTAGGCGCCTGGCGCCGAGCGGCGGCCCCCTTGCCAGGGTATAGCCTTCTGCCCCAAACACAAAAACTTCCCCTTCACATGATCCTGCGGGGGGGGGGGGGAGAAATGCCGGGACAGACGTATGGATGATGATGTGGTAATGAGTTATATGAGACTCTGAGACAAAGTGCCTTCGGCGTCGCGTTTCCTTTCTATCTGACAACGGCATCAACAGAAACATGTTAAGTTAAAAAGGATGACTTTTCTACAAGGAACACCGAAACGCGCCACGAGCCCACCACTGTTTTCGGAAGATTACCGCGGAAACCCCGCTCACTTGCACAGCACAGATAAGGCCACGTGTTACATATCTGTTCTTTACGCGTCATATCGGACATGTATCTGTTTTTATCACGCGTTAACTATTGTCCATCAGTTGTAGAAGCCCTGCTAATACGCAGCATGCTTTTGCAGCTCTTAATTTACCCGCATATTCCTCGCTATTAACCAATTTCAGACGAGCACGTGGTCAGTGCCTTTACACCTTCTTCACAAGCATGTGCTACACCCATTAGTTTTTCTCCACTGCTTGTCTGTGTGCACCGATTGCCGTTAATAGAAAAACATTACCATAAACACGCACGAGTTGGGTTTGTTGCTAATAACTTAATTTATTAACCCGTAAAAAAGCAACTTCTGCCGCCTAAGAAGTCATGGCACTTGAAGGCAGAAGGGCATTGATCACTTAATTCTGAAAGTCTGTGCGTAAGACTATACGCACAGACTTTCACGATCGCGGGTGTGGATTGGTAGTTATGTGCTTCTTAGCCTTGATAAATGTTGATAATAAAAGTTCGTTTGTTCGTGAAAGCCCGCTTGGACTCCATTTTTTTTAATTCATTTGCATCAGAAAAGCTTCCGCGGAAAGAAAGACGGGCTGAGTAGGCTGTGTGGTACGTTGTTCACTTCTTGAATATGCACTAGCTATATACAAACAAACAATATATATATATATATATATATATATATATATATATTGTAGCGAAGCCTCCGAACTATGAAATGGGTCGAACTCTTGCGTACCTTCTAGTGGGGCTACCCAACAAGGACGCCGCTCGCGCTGAGAGCCCGTGCTTTGCTGTGACTGTCGCCATTGCATATTCTCGCTCGTTGCCGGCTAATAAACGCCTTAACAATTTGGTGGAGAGTGCTGCGATCCCTGTCTATGCCTTTGGAGCTACGATCACGTACCCTGTCATCTACTATGTACCAAGACGCTTCTCAGCAAACGCCTCCTCCAATGCCACCCCCTTGTCCCGGTGTCCCCAGAATCCGCGATCCACCCATCTTCACTGGCGCTGATGGCACTGACGTGGAGGACTGGCTCGCCATTTACGACCGCGTGAGCGTCCCCAACAAATGGGACGAGGACGGCAAGCTGACAAACTTGGTGTTTTACCTTGCCGGTGTCGCCAGTTTGTGGTACAACAACCACGCGTCCGATTTTGCCACCTGGTCCGATTTCAAGACCGCAATCGTCAACGTCTTCGGCCGCCCTGCTGTTCGCAAGCTGCAAGCCGAGCAGCGCTTGCGTGAACGTGCTCAGGAGGCTGGTGAGTCATTCACCAGCTATATTGAAGATGTCCTGGACCTATGCAACAAATCCAATCACACCATGTCCGAGTCTGACAAGATCCGAAACATCATGAAAGGCATCGACGATGATGCCTTCACGATGCTGCTCGCCAAAAACCCCGGCACGGTGGCTGAGGTCATCACACTGTGCCAGAGCTACGAGGAGCTCCGCCGGCAGCGTTCGATGACCCGACGCTCCCCACCACGAGCTGCAACGCTTGCTGGCTTGGAGGCCAGTTGTGACCAAGTGGCGTTGATGGCAGAACTGAAGTCCTTTATCCGTGAGGAAATCGCGCGTCAGTTCTCCCTCCTGCCCTTTTCCCACCAACCTGCTGTTCAACAATCGGCTACTACCCTTCTCCCTCCCATCCGCCGAGCGATTGAACAGGAAATAGCGGAGGTAATGCCTGCTTACCACCCCCAACAGCCTCCGGCTCCTGCGTCCCTGAGTTACGCGCAAGTGGTCGCCAGGCCACCCCAAGTCGTTCAAGCACCCGCCCCTCTGACCTACGCTGAAGCTGCTGCACGACCTCCGTCCGTTGCAGCGGGTATGCCCGCTACGTATGTTGACGTAACCCCTCAGCCTCAGCTTCAGTCCACCATGCAGCCACCGTTCCGTCCATCAGCCCTTGCGACATGGGTGAGACCTACCCCGGTGAACAGATGGCGCACACCCGACAACCGGCCCATCTGCTTTGCCTGCGGTTACGCCGGTCACGTGGCCCGTTATTGCCATCGCGTACAGCCGGCTCCAATTTCTTCACCTGTTGCTGGCCAACTCAGCCGTCCTTATCGCGAAGAACCGCCGTCTATGCCACCTCGATCTCGCCCAGGTCCATCTCGAAGATCACCGTCTCCACGACGCCGTTCCCTGTCTCCCATGCGGCCAAGTGCGGCATCTCATGAGCGGGAAAACTAGTCGTCGCAGTCCCTGAGGCAAGGACTGCGACGCTATCGCAATGTGAAAGCCCTCAGAGCAGCCCCTCGAATGTCATTGACGTGCTTGTGGACGGTGTTTGTGCATCGGCTCTTATTGACACTGGAGCTGCCGTATCAGTTATGGACGAAAAACTCTGCCGCTTACTTCGAAAAGTGACGACGCCACTTTCTGGGTTATCCCTTCGTACTGCGAGTTTGCACCGGATTCATCCTACAGCAGGGTGCACAGCTCGCGTTGTCATCCAGGACGTTCTGTATGTCGCCCAGTTCATCGTCATTCAGGCATGCTCTCATGACGTCATCCTGGGATGGGACTTTCTCTCCCGCCATGACGCCGTCATCCATTGTGCCGCTGCCGAAATTGAGCTCTCACCCTTCTCGCATTTGACGCCAGAAGACAGTCCCCCGACACTGAGCAAGATTCTAACGAGAGACGATACAACAGTGCCTCCAAACTCGACGACGGCTGTGTCTGTCTACTGCGCTGGTCTCTCCGACACCATTGGACTTGTTTCGCCATCTGACCGCGCTTGCAGCAGGAAAGGGTTGCTAGTACCTTTCGCGACCGTGCAGGTCAACCAGGGCAACACTGCTATTTTTGTAACCAACCCGTTCCCGTACGCTGTTACCTTGCTTCGAGGGGAATGTCTCGGCAGAGTGGAACCAGTCGACGACGCACAAGTCCTGGACGTACCCGATGACACGCGCGCTCCCAGGTCGTGTACCATCAATGCTGTTTCCACTTCTGATTCGTCGTCTGCTGATGTATTTGGCCCCTCCATCGCTGACAACCTTACGGCCGCTACAGCGTTCCCAACTTCTGGACCTGTTACAAGAATATCGTTCTTCTTTCGATGTCGGGCGAAGTTCTCTCGGTCGCACGTCCGTTGTTACGCATCGCATCGACACTGGTGCCCATCCACCTTTACGGCAACGTCCATATCGCGTGTCGCCTGCTGAACGTCGAGTAATTAATGATCAGGTTGACGATATGCTCCGACGCGACGTTATTCGGCCCTCCGACAGTCCATGGGCGTCTCCTGTTGTTCTTGTTGCGAAGAAAGACGGTTCTGTGCGGTTCTGTGTAGACTACAGACGGCTCAATAAGATCACTCGCAAGGATGTTTATCCACTGCCACGCATCGATGACGCGATTGACAGCCTTCATGGAGCCGATTTTTTTTCTTCTCTCGATCTGCGCTCGGGGTACTGGCAAGTACCCATGGCTGACGACGCTCGACCAAAGACCGCCTTCGTCACGCCAGACGGCTTGTACGAGTTTAACGTCATGCCGTTTGGTCTATGTAATGCACCTGCGACCTTTGAGCGCATGATGGACACCATTCTGCGCAACTTGAAATGGTACACGTGCTTGTGTTACCTCGACGATGTCATTGTCTTTGCTCCGGATTTCTCCACGCATCTCCAACGTCTGAAAGAAGTTTTCGCACGTGTGAGCAATGCCGGCTTACAACTAAATCTGAAAAAGTGCCGCTTTGCAGCACGGCAACTCACCATACTGGGGTACGTCGTGTCCAAAGACGGCATTCTTCCTGATCCTGCCAAGCTTCAGGCCGTGGCCGAATTCCCCAAACCTGCATCTGTCAAAGAACTGCGTAGTTTCGTGGGCCTGTGCTCATACTTCCGACGCTTCATACGAAATTTCGCCACGATCATATCACCGCTGACGAAGCTCCTTGGAAGCAACGGGCCCTTCAATTCGTGGTCATCCGAGTGCGACGACGCGTTCGCGAAGCTCCGCCATTTGTTGACGTCGCCTCCCATTCTACGCCACTACGACCCTACAGCCCCAACGGAGGTGCACACGGACGCCAGCGGAGTAGGCCTCGGCGCTGTCCTGGCGCAGCGAAAACCCGGATTCCCTGAATATGTCGTAGCATATGCAAGCCGTACGCTCACGAGAGCCGAGAAAAACTACACCGTCACGGAGAAAGAGTGCCTGGCGATCGTCTGGGCTCTTACAAAGTTTCGACCTTATTTGTATGGTCGCCCATTCGATGTCGTCACCGACCATCATGCACTATGCTGGCTTTCATCATTGAAGGATCCCTCAGGCCGTCTCGCCCGTTGGGCTCTTCGCTTACAAGACTACGATATCCGCGTGCTGTACCGCAACGGACGCCAGCATGCTGACGCCGACGCCCTCTCGCGCTCCCCTCTGCCTGAAGGTGATGTGCTCTGCTCAGTATCCTCGGCTGCTGTTTCTGCCATTGATGTTGACATCATCGCTACCGAACAGCGAAAGGATAATTGGATCGGCCCGCTCATCGACATGCTCTCTGATCCATCCGCAACGCCATCCACGCGTGCATTGCGTCGTCAAGCTCGCCATTTCGCCATTCGTGACGGCCTCCTACACCGACGCAATTACGACGCCGACGGCCGGCAGTGGTTACTCGTGATACCCCGCAGTCTGCGGTCAGAGATATGTGAATCATTCCATTCTGATCCGCAATGCGCGCACTCTGGGGTATTCAAAACCTACCATCGCATTCGACAACGCTACTTCTGGCGCGGGATGTACCGCTATGTGCAGCAGTTCGTTCGCTCTTGCCTCACTTGCCAACGCCGTAAACCGTCAGCCCACATGTCGCACGCCAGTCTACAACCGTTACCTTGCCCTGACCGTCCCTTTGGGCGCGTAGGTATCGATTTGTATGGACCACTTCCTCTGACGTCGGCTGGTAACCGCTGGGCCATCGTTGCCGTTGACCATTTAACGCGATACGCCGAAACCGCCGCTCTCCCTGCGGCTGCTGCGCGCGATGTTGCGTCCTTCCTGCTGCATCGATTTATACTGCGCCACGGACCACCCCAAGAGCTTCTCAGCGATCGAGGCCGTGTCTTCTTGTCGGAAGTCGTCGAAGCCATTCTGACGGAGTGCCATTCTGTCCACCGCAAAACTACTGCTTACCACCCACAGACGAATGGCCTCACCGAACGCTTTAACCGCACCCTCGGCGACATGCTTTCTATGTACGTCGCTGCCAACCACACTAATTGGGATAATATACTGCCCTTCGTCACCTACGCCTACAACACCGCCCCTCAGAGCACGACTGGTTTTTCACCTTTCTACTTGCTGTACGGAAGGCACCCGTCGCACACCATGGACACGATACTCCCGTACACGCCGGATCCATCTGAGTGTACACCTATTTCCGAGACAGCCAGGCTTGCTGAAGAGTGTCGCGAGCTTGCCAAGACTTTTACGACGCAAGATCAAGAGCGGCAGAAGAGTATCCGTGATGGCTCCACCACTTCTGAGCCCATGTTCCTTCCTGGTGCGCTTGTATGGCTCTCGATCCCGACCTCTGCCGCTGGCCTCCTCTTCCAAACTACGTCCCAAATACGAAGGCCCCTACCGTGTCATCGAGCGCACCTCACCCGTCAACTATCTGATCGAACCCGTTGAACAATCTTCGGACATGCGCCGCCGTGGGCGAGACATCGTCAACGTGGAGCGCCTGAAGGCTTATTATGACCCGCTAATAATAACAAGCTGTTAGGTCGCCAGGCGGCTCCCTCTTCGACCCCGGGGTAATTGTAGCGAAGCCTCCGAACTATGAAATGGGTCGAACTCTTGCGTACCTTCTAGTGGGGCTACCCAACAAGGACGCCGCTCGCGCTGAGAGCCCGTGCTTTGCTGTGACTGTCGCCATTGCATATTCTCGCTCGTTGCCGGCTAATAAACGCCTTAACAATATATATATATATATATATTATATATATATACGACGGATGACAACTTGCCCTAAAGCATGTTCTTCAGTGTAATGCGGCAGTCTTCTTGCCCCAAGTGATAAAAATTTGTTATGGAGCGTTTTATGAACTCATTCACCATTCAATTCTCTTAACCAACGTGTTGCAAACACATGTCGTCCACAGCAGCTCCATCTGTGTGTCAGTAATGGAGAGGCACCACATATTAGAAGTCTCAGTGCTCTACGTATAAGAGTGAATTCAGATACTGTAGAATACCGTGTTCAAAATAGTTACTCCTATCTGCTAAAACAGCCTTTCTTCACCAAATGCGGTCACGTTTACTCGCGTTTGAAGCTTATTACCGCTTTTCCGTTCCGATTTATAGATTTCTCAACTTATCAGCGCATTCTCGAAAAGCTCTGATTTGTACCACGAATATTGTCGCTAAAAACAAAATGATGCAACATGTTTTTTCTATATTACTGTATGATGGTCTTCGGTTGTGTATTTACGAGATTTTTAGAAAAATCAAAGATGGAGTTTTTTTATTAATAAAACTTCAGTGGAGTACACTTTGGCCAATATGAGAATATTGAGGCAATATATAAAAATTTACATTTGCCCTACGGCAGCAATTATTTAAGTGCCTAATGAACACACTATATTATTAAAACGTGTCAAGTTTGAAAACGCTGCTTGCATTTCTTTCAGAGAAAAAAAATGGAGAATACGTAACTTATTTTAAACTGTCGCAAAATTAGACATTTTTAAAAGCTATTTTTTCAAGGTCTACAAACTTGAAACCGTATGAATTCATTCTTAATTAGAAATGTATTTAAGGTAAAAAATATCTCCCTTGAAACAAAAATATTTGTCTTTTTATAGCATCTGCAATTTTCGAAAATGGCAGGTGACGAAATTGGTGCCTCCGTGTTTGTGAAGCATGATATCTTTTTTCTCGTAAGTTATGCCGTTAATCATAAAACGAAGTTGACTTTCGGGCTACCTGGTGAGAGGTGCACGAAATATAAAATACTCAACGAAATCTAAAATATCAACTTTTGGACCCGTGTGGATCTCTCGTGGAATCACCCATATATAAAGGGAGGCAACGCTCAACCGACACTGCATGCTGAATAGCCACCATTCGAGAGCGCCCTTCTTCCTCTTCTTTTCCGCTCTTTCAGCCCGCGTTACAGCTTCCTCCAGGCAAGACGAAGCTCACCGAGTGAGCAGAAGCGATCGGTGATGTAAGGCTTCAAATGGTCAATATGCACAGTTTGTGTCTTACGCGAACGCCAGTTCTGAGATGTCTTTTTTCCGCAACGACGTAAGTGACGTCACTCAAGCACTGAGTATGACGAATGGTCCTGAGTACTTAGAAGCTTCTGACGAAGTCCCTTCTTTTGAACAGGCGTCCACAGTGACACAAAATCACCCGTAGCGAAAGTCACAGGCGGGTGTTTTGCGTCGTAACGGTCTTTCGCGCGAGCATGGACGGAAAGAGTTCGGAGCCGAGCAAGTCGACGAGCTTCTTCAGTGCGACACAAAGTCAGCGTGACACTAGTGTTTTCGTTCGTCGAAAAAAGGAAGTATGGTGTCAAGGACACTTTGGGGATGACGAGCATAGAAAAGAAAGAAAGGCGTATAACCCGTGACTTCGTGTTTCGCGGTATTAAAGGCGTATGTAACAAAAGGTAATACGGCATCCCAGTTCTTGTGATCCGCTGCGACGTACATTGAAAGCATGTTGATGATAGTACGATTGGTGCGCTCAGTGAGGCCGTTGGTCTGAGGGTGGTATGGCGGGGAGTGCCGATACTGGCACCCACAAAGTCGTAGCAACTCTTCGACAACGTCAGCGGTAAACTGCCAGCCGCAATCACTTATCACCACACGAGGGGCCCCGTGGCGGAGGATAATCGAGTGCAGATGAAACGATGACACATCAGATGATGTGGCTGAAGCAACCGCTATTGTTTCAGTATACCACTTCAGGTAATCTACGCACACAGTAATCCAGTGGCAGCCGGTGGTAGACTTGGAGAAGGGACCTAGTAAATCTATGCCGACTTTTTCAAATGGTGAAGTCGGTGGCTTAACCGGTTGCAGTGGGCCGGCCAATGGTGTGGTAGGTTGTTTGTGGCATTGGCAGACATCACAACTTGCGACGGAGTGCTTGGTGGTCTTCCACAGTCGAGGCCAGTAAAAACGTTGTCGGATATGGTGAAGCGTTCGGGCAAATCCAAGGTGCCCAGACGTGATGTCATCGTGCATGGCTTGGAATACCGCAAGACGCAGGCATTCTGGCACGACGAGGAGTAGTGTGGAGCCATGGCTGGAGTAATTCTTGCGATATAGTAGGGCGTCATGAATCACGAATGGTGAGGAGCGTTAGGGCTACGAGCCCATCGATCATTGGTTTCAGCGAAGGGTCACGCTGTTGATTGTGACGGAAGACGTCCGAATTCGGGGAGTTGGAGGAGATTGCAGCAGGTAGTTATCGAAATTGTCGTCATCAGTATAGATGGAAGACGAGATAAGCAGTCGGCATCTGCGTGGCATCGACCGCTCTTGTAGATCGCAAAAAAAATTATATTCTTGAAGCCGCAAGGCCCAACAAGCCAACCGGCCAGCTGGATCACGTAGTCCGACAAGCCAACAAAGCGAATGATGATCTGCGACGATCTTGAATTGCTGGCCGTACAAATAATGTCTGAAGATTTAGAAGGCAAAAAAACCCTCAAGGCATTCTAGTTCTGTGTCTGTATAATTCCTCTGAGCCTTAGTCAAAGTACGACTTGCATAAGCGATGACGTGCTGGGGGCCACCATGATAGTGAACTAGCACGGCACCAACACCTATACCACTAGCATCTTTAAGCAGTTCCGCGAGTGCCTCCATGTCGAAATAGTGCATGAGGGGTCCGGAAGTAAGCAAATATTCAGCTGCTCAAAATCAGCCTCACGCGCTGAGCGTTCATCGGAATGGGGTGTTTGAGCAAGCTGCGTGAAGTCCTTTCATAAACCG
This sequence comes from Rhipicephalus microplus, assembly GCF_013339725.1. Taxonomy (NCBI): domain Eukaryota; kingdom Metazoa; phylum Arthropoda; class Arachnida; order Ixodida; family Ixodidae; genus Rhipicephalus; species Rhipicephalus microplus. The sequence goes on from NW_023612525.1 coordinate 10,672, forward strand.
ACGAAAATACGAACGAAGGCACAGAAGCTACGAAGATCCTTCCAGTCGTTGGTTGCTTGAAGTTGTGGACAGCATTGATCTTTTGCCTTTTGCGGGTCTGGTCGTAAGCCATCCCTGTCGACTAGTTATCTGTGCACAAGGGCTTGACACTCACTAAAATGACACTTCTTTGCGTTTAAAATGAGTCCAGCCTGTTTGACGCAACCTAGAACAACGCTCAGCCGATGGTTGTGCTCCTGGAATGCATTGCCAAAAATAATTGCGATGTCGAGGTCACACATACATATCTCCAATTTGAGACCGCGTAGGATGTAGTCCATGAATCGCTCTAAGGTAGCTGGGGTAATACAGTAAGCCAAATGGCGTAACGTTCAATTCAAAACCCTCAGCTGGACAAAAGCAGTCTTCTCTTTGTCAGACGGATGCATTGGTATCTGCCAGTATCCAGACCTTCGATCGACGGATGAAAAGTATGCAGCCGAGTGCAGACAATCAATATTGCTACGTTTGAAACAGACTGGTAGATGTTGAAAGGGGCCGTTTATTAGGTCGTTAGGGGCAGCTCAGAAGCGGCCGACTGGTTAAAGATCCTCCTGATCTTCTTCTTCCTTTCTCGCTCTCGGCGACAAGTGCGTTCACCATGTACGCTTCTTTGTCTTCGTGCATGTGCGCAACATTCCTCTCCGCGCAGACGAAGGCCGCCGGACGAGTCAGTCAAGTTGTCGTGGCGTGTACAGTTTCAGGCGGGCAACATGAACCACTTGAGTTTTGGCAGCTCGTCGACCACTCGCCGTGAGACGAGCTATTACATAGTTGACCTCTGTAAGTCTGTCGACAATGACAAAAGGTCCATCGTAAGTGGCCAAAAACTTTTGGCATAACCCGCGCTTGTGTATCGGAGTCCACAACCGCATCAGATCACCACGGCGATAAAATCCTGGTCGATGGTGAATGTCATAGCGTGCCTTCGCTTTGTCTTGCGATGCCAATGTGCGTAGTCTAGCTATGCGACGCGCCTCTTCGGCGAGGCAGAGAGTCTCAGCGACAGTGACGTTGTCGTGATCACAGAATGGTAATACTGTGTCGATTGTCTGCCGGGGCGAACGTGCATAAAGCAAAAAGAAAGGGCTATAGCCTGTAATCTCGTGCTTCGCGGTGTTGAACGCGTAAGTAATGAACGGGAGTACGTCCATCCCAGTTCTTTGTGTCGCATGAGACATACATAGACAACATGTTATAATGGTGCGGTAGGTACACTCCGTCAGCCCATTAGTTTGGGGGTGGTATGGTGTTGAGTGACGCAGGGCGGGATTCACATAAACGGAGTAGCTCCTCCACGACATCCGCTGTGAATTGTCGGCCACGATCGCTGATAATCAGGCGAGGAGGGCCGTGTCGGAGGATGACGTACTGTAACAAAACGACGAGACTTCACTGGCAGTTGCGGAGGGGACGGCCGCCGTCTCGCAGTAGCGTGTGTGGTAGTCGACGCAAACAATTATCCATCGGTTGCCCTTAGCCGATTTTGGAAAGGGGCCCAGAAAGTCAATCCCCACTTGTTCAAAAGGTGCGCTTGGAGTAGGCATCGGTTGTAGAAGACCAGCTGTACCAGTTGATGGACGTTTGCCACGCTGACATTGCATGCAGCTTGCCACATAACTCTCAACTGACTTTTGCATACCAGGCCAATAATAGCGCTCTTTAGTCCGGTGAAGCGTCCGCGCCAAGCCTAAATGTCCAGATGTAGGGTCGTCGTGCATGACACTCCTAATAATGGTTCGCAGGCTCTCCGGGACCACTAGAAGGAAACGCGCGCCACTGATGGAGAGGTTCCTTTTGAACAACAGTCCATCACGCATACAGAAACGGCGTGCACTAGTGGAAGCGGATGCAGCGGCGAATAGTGGTGCTAGTTTAGCGTCCTTCCGCTGTTCTGCTCTGAAACTGGGATAGTCCGGGAACGTAGGCGACACAGACGCTACAAGCTGGTCAAGGTCATCGGATTCACAGTCCGTTGTGCTAAGTGGCATACGAGAAAGACAGTCTGCGTCAGTATGTCGACGACCACTCTTCTAAGCGACGGTAAAACTGTATTCTTGTAGCCGGAGGGCCCAGCGCGCAAGGCGGCCACAAGGGTCACGGAGGTTGACAAGCCAACACAACGAGTGGTGGTCGGTTACGACTGTGAATGGGCGTCCGTACAGGTAAGACCTAAACCGCTGAATTGCAAATAATACCGCCAGGCATTCTTGTTCCGTAACAGTGTAGTTTTGTTCTGGCCTGCTTAGGGAGCGACTTGCGTATGCGATGACGTGTTCGCGGTCACCGTAACGTTGTACTAGGACGGCTCTAATACCTATGCCGCTAGCATCCGTATGAAGCTCTGTCGGAGCAGAAGGACTGAAGTGCTGAAGGACGATTCGTGAAGTCAGCAAAAACTTCAATTGACGGAATGAAGAATCGCACTCCGGAGTCCACTCAAAGGAATTGTCCTTTCGTAAGAGGCATGTGAGAGGATACGCAACGTCGGCAAACTTCGGAATAAAGCTGCGGAAGTACGAACAAAGCCCCAGGAAACTACGAAGCTCCTTGACGGAACGTGGCGCATTGAACGCCTCAACTGCTGCTGTCTTCTGGGGGTCAGGGCGGATGCCATCCTCGTCAACGAGATGCCCGAGCACAAGCATCTCGCGGTCTCCGAAGTGGCATTTCTTCGAATTTAAAATTAGGCCAGCATTTCGGATGCAGTTCAAACAGTATCCAGACGAGAGTTGTGTTCACTGAACGTGCGGCCAAAGATGACGACGTCGTCGAGGTAGCACATGCAGATGTTCCACTTCAAGCCACGCAGAATGGTGTCCATAAACCTCTCGAACGTTGCCGGTGGATTGCACAGTCCAAATGGCATCATGTTGAATTCAAAGAGCCCATCAGGGGTTACAAAGGCAGTGTTTTCCTTGTCCTCTGGGTGCATCGGAATTTGCCAATAACCGGATCGTAAGTCTACGGAGGAAAAATAAGAGGCCGAATGTAAGCAGTCTATTGCGTCCTCTATACGGGGCAGCAGGTATACGTCCTTTTTAGTCACGGCATTCAGTCGGCGATAGTCGACGCAAAATCTCCAAGATCCTTCTTTCTTCTTAACAAGGATTACCGGTGCTGCCCACGGACTGGCTGACTCTTGTACCACTCCCTTTTGCATCATTTCCTGCACTTGGTCGTTGATAATTTGTCTTTCTGACGGGGAAATACGATATGGTTTTTCGCAAATCGGACTTGCCGCGCCAATGTTGATGGTATGGTGCGTTCGAGACAGGGGGACAGAGATTACATTGCCCTTCTGCGCAAAGTGAAATACTGAAGCGTGCTTCAACAGCACATTCATTAAAGTTCGGCGCTCGCTTGATCTAAGACACTTATTTATTGTTGCCATAAGCGCCCCGTCCAAATTGTGACAACCAGTTCCGTCACGTTCCTCCGGCACGTCTGTGAGCTCGACCACTGATAAGGTCGCGTGTTCTTTGCTGACCGAAGCTAATCTCAAACCATTGGGTAGTGTCACGGGCTCAGAGGAAAAGTTTACAGTCCATAGGCCAGTTCGTCCGCCATCTGTTGACACCACACAATGGGGAACCAACACATTCTTCTTCACGCAGTTTATGTGCATTGGTTCTACGCTCGTATCGAAGCTGTCAGAATCCGCTCCGCGACAAACAACAGGGACACGTACGGTAGACAACGCAGGTATGAACGTATCGCCACAGACACACAGCGTAGTTTGATCATACGCTGGAGTTTCCAGAAGTTCTGACGGCATCTGGCCACTCACAAAGACTTTCCCCGTGCGACAGTCTACAGTGGCACCACATTCTCGCAAGAAGTCCATGCCGAGAATGACATCATGTGTCGACCGAGGAATAATCACAAACTCTGTCGTTATCATAAGGCCTCCCAAAAATACTTCAGCACTACACACACCAATAGGGCGCAACGGCTCTCCACTCACTCCACAGAACGTCGAAGTTTCATCCCAGGTAAAAACAACTTTCCGCCCTAACACGTCTTTAAAGGAAGCACTCATCACGGAAATCGTTGCACCTGTGTCAACCAAGGCCATCACAGCCACATAATCCACAAAAACACGCACTTTGTTTTTAAACATACACACAGGAGGTATTTCTGTCAGTAGCACGTTTCCAGCGACCTCACCCCCATTGGCCGCGCTGGCTAGTTTTCCGGTAACGAAGAGGGCGCTTTGCGACGCAGCGGTGAAGGAGAACGATGAGCACGAGGTCACGGTGGAGGCGTTAATCTCAGATACTGGAGAGATGTTACGAAAGTTGCTGGGCCAATAGTTGCTGGGCCTCAGCGATCCCTTTGAGCAGATGCCCAACTTTGTCCTCTTCCAACATGGTAGCACAGACCACCCTGCACAACCTTAACACTTCTTCTATGTAAGTGGTGCATGTCTCACCTGGTAGCTGTGTTCTTTGCGACAGTGTTTGCTCAGCCTGCTTCTTTCTAGCAACCGAGTCGCCGAAACACACCCTGAGCTCTTCAACAAAAAGATCCCACGTCGTGAGTGCGTCCTCGTGGTTCTCGTACCATACCAGTGCGGTGTCGGTCAGGGAGAACACTACGTTGGCTAGCATAGCGGCTGCATCCAAACCGTTGGACTTGGCCACACGTTGTAATTGGTGAGCCAGGCGTCGACATCTTCTTCGGCTTTTCCTCCGAAGGGCGGTGGAACTCGGTAGTACGGAAGCGGGCCAGATGGTGCCGTCCTGGAAACGCCTGCTTCTTCGGGCATGTCGAAGTCACTCACGGCAGATGGTGGGAGACCGGCAAGTCGACGGCTTCGTCGAAGCTGTGGCAGTGATCGTTCCGTAGTTGAAGCGCTTACCCAGCTCCTCCACCACTCTGTTACGTTTGAAAGAGACTGGTAGACGTTGAAAGGGGCCGTTTATTAGGTCGTTAGGGGCAGCTCAGAAGCGGCCAACTGGTTAAAGATCCTCCTGATCCTCTTCTTCCTTTCTCGCTCTCGGTGACAAGTGCGTTTACCATGTACGCTTCTTTGTCTTCGTGCATGTGCGCAACAATATCATCATCGATGCGTAGTAGCGGATACACGTCTTTCTTTGTGACGGCGTTGAGACGGCGGTAGCCGACACAAAATCACCCAAAGTTCTTTCTTTTTTACCAATATGACAAGAGCTGCCCAGAAACTGCTTGACTCCTGATAAGGGTGTTAGAAGTATAGACTACTGAACGCCACGCAGCGCGCTCGCTGCGCTCAACTTCGGTTCCTCCGCTCCACCGCACCGCTAGGTGGCAGGAGCAGTCGCAAGGCTCACAGGCGTGTTAGTGGCGAGCGGGCGCCGTTACTACCGCGGTGTTGTTCAGACAAAGCGTTTGTCGTCACGTTGCACTCTTGTTTTCGTTGTTGTTCTTTGTGTGTGCACGAGGAGAGTCCATGCTGTTCATGTGAGCAAGTCGTGAAATGGGAAAGAAGTGTTTTTGCCCGAGTGCAAATCTGCCTACAACACACGCACGAAAAAAGTCAATTTCACAATTCGAATTATTATTTTTGGTGCTATGATTCGCAGACACCCCCTGGAAGCTCTAATATTGGGCGGAAAGTATGTTGAAGTGTTAGAGTCCTTTCTAAAATGGCTCAATCATTGGGAGGAAGAAGTGAAGGCAGGACGAATTGATCCTCATAATTTCTTTTTCATGAATAACTGCTGTGGGCTTGCGAGTGACTATTCTGTCGACAGTTCAGCTGTCAAACTACTTGCTAAAGAAATGTGCCTTCAAACATGGGTTAACGGCAAAGTTTAATGAAGATGTTTTGGAAAAGCGTTTTGGTGTTACGCCAAGTTGGAGGCCAAAATTAACATCCCTGCTCGCTGACGTTCTTGCGATTATACAGCATGCTATTCATTTCCAGTCTCGTAATGTCACCCAAGTAGGGGAATCGCCAGTTACGTCCTAGTGAAGAGCGACGCTTGCGTGATTTAACGCAGGGATGATCTGGCCAGCAAGTCACGCTTGGATGAGCTTAAGAACAGGCTTGACAGCTTGGTGCAGGATGAGATTGAGTGCAATGATGTATTTAACTAATGCCTGCATCAGACAGCGTTACCGACTGCATAATGTATTATGTATGCGGGCTTCTTTGCCAAAAAAAAATTCCTAAAAATACAAATTGTTGCAAGCTTGGGCTGACTGGGATATTTGATATGCCAAGAGCTGCATCAGCTCTTGTATTTTTGAAGACAAAAAGAGGACTTAAGCACCCTAATGATGTGCCATTTGGTTTTTAAAAAAAGCTCAGCGAAAATATCAGAATCATGCCGGCGATAGGGAAGTGTATATGATTGGACTTTTGACTTCGAGTAGATAACTACAACCTCTAATTTTTATCTAAGTAGCATAAAGTAGACATGATGCCACAAGTGCTTCACTGCTATGTAGGAGCACGTATGCACCACTATTGCAAACAAATGAAAAAGAATGAGGCGAACATGCCTCAAAAGTTGTGCAGGCTTTTGAAACTAGTCCAGTAAGTTGTTGTCTCGAAGTGAAAATGCATTGCTTAAATTTTGTTTTACACACGTGTCTTTTGAGTTGAAATGATGTCCGATTCTGTTTGTGGCCGTTTAGATATGAATGCATCTCTACATCGCTGTAATAAGATGTGCTGTTTTTTAGTTAAGAGTAGCTTCTGTTCTTTGAAAAATCTCTATAGACCTACATGTGCCGTTCTCCTTTCCCCGATTGAGAACTACGTTTGTTAACAATGAAAATATCTGCAGTTTTATGCGCTCAAACCCCAATATGAATATGAGGCAAGCCGTAGTGAAAGGCTACGGAATTTTCGACAATGTGGTGTTCCGTAACTTGCACTGGCATCGCAGAATGGTGTTTCGTCTGTTTCGTCTTTTGTTTATTTTATAATGCTCAGGAATGTATAGGGGAAGATATTAGACCGAATTATAATGTAAATAAGAAGAAAGAAATCAGGGTGAAAAGATAACTTGCTGTGGGCAGGATTCGAGCCTGCGACCTTCGAATGACGCGTTCGATGCTCTACAACTTGAGCTACCACGACAGCCATCCCCCCAGCAACCTTATTATTGGGTTTTTATGTGATTTAAACGTGGGAGTGTGGTGTTCCGTAACTTGCACTGGCATCGCAGAATGGTGTTTCGTCTGTTTCGTCTTTTGTTTATTTTTCGCGCTGTTTTTTTTTACCTCAAATATGTACCAAGAAGCAAAAGTTCGCATGCTTCTCATCACACAACACTCGGGCCTGTTTCGTCAAATTGCGACCACCGTGACAAAAATTGAAATTATGTTTTCTACTGCAAGAGTTCGACTAACAAGTTATTTTTGTCTAACAACTTCGTATACGCACTACTTCAACCAAGAACTAACTTTTGTCATAATTACACGGGACTTTACTGTCACATGTTCAAATTCACGATGTGATAATTGTGAAAGTACTATTATACCGATCACTAATTCGCCCAAAGCTTGAGTACGCGTCCGCTATATGGGATCCCGTGCAGCAAAATTTAATTAAAGCGTTAGAATCTGTTCAGAACCGCTCAGTTCGGTTCATTTGTTCTAATTATTCCCGTACTGCTAGCATATCAGAAATGAAATCTAACCTTGACCTACCCAATTTAACTGTCCGGAGGAAACTGGCGCGACTGCATTTTTTTCATAAGATATTTTTTCACAATCCATCAATGAAGCGAGACCTCATTTCACAACCGTCATACCACTCATCGCGCATTGATCATCAGCATAAGGTTGCCATTCCGTTTTGCCGCACCAAATTCTTTTCAGCAGCCTTCTTACCGAAAACAGCCGCCGATTGGAACCACCTTCCCTCTTCCGTTGTATCAATAACAGACCCTTTGTTATTCAAGACTGCAATTTCTCAGCAATGCTTGTAACTATACGCAGTTTCCATTATCTATCTTTGTCTTGTATGTGCTTGAATTCTTATACATTTTTAGTTGACTTATGTTGCCTTCCTGATTTGCGCATCTGATACTTGTTTCTTTATTTTGTCTTTTTTTCTTGTGTGTTATATATGTTGTACCCACCCCCTCTGTAATGCCCTACGGGCCCTGAGGGTATTCTAATAAATAAATAAATAAAAAGTGAAAATAAATGTTCCTATTGCGAACCTTCATTCTGGTGAATTAAACATTTTCCATTGCTATAGCTATACGCTGTATTGTCAAAATGTAGTAACTCTTCACCATTTTTATCAATTTGTTTACTTTTGCACTAGTTATCGAACAAAGGCAAAAGTTTTTTTTTTTTTTTAGTTGCTTTCGCAGCCCCGTAGTGACCTGCGCCTGAGCCACGGTCAATTTGGCGCCATCTCGGGCCCTCTCCGCAAAACGGGGACAGAAGTTCTTCGCTTCCGGAAGTGCCGTCGGTCCACCTAAAATACTTCTAACACCGTGCTCCTGAATAACGCCTTCCTTCAGCATGTCGTTGACATGGTCGGCAATCACTCTCCTTTCTGACGCGGATACACGATATGGTTTCTAGCGTATCGGTGTAGCATCTCCCGCGTTAATGTGGTGGTGCAGATGGGATTCGGGTAGCATGGAACAACGCTCGTCTTGAGCGAAATCAAAGACTATCGCGTAGCGTGCAAGCACCTCCTCTAGAACAGCCTCCTCAGAAGAAAGCAATGATTGGTTGATGATGCGTTTCAACTCGGCTGAGTAGTTAGCTGCAGTCTGACTGATGGCTGGAGACTCTTAGACCATTCTGACGTCAAATGTCGCCTACTCCTCAAACGTTCCCTGTTTAAATCCGGTTGGTAGAACAACAGGCTCTGAAACTGCGTTCAGCGCCCACAAACGAGCATGTCCATCTACGGCTGTAAGGACAGACCGTGTTAGCAGCACATTCTTCTTGATGGCGTTTGTATGATCGGGCTCGACAAGTCCAGTGCAGGGTTCTGAGCGGACGTGAGAAGAGCATACGGGAACAAACGCTCCTGTCCCACCAGTGGTCGTCATATCTTCAGACAACGAAAGCGCATCGATAGGGAAAGTTGAAAAATTGTCAAGTGTGGCAGTGGGCAACGTACTAATTGTAGAAGAATTTTTCCAGTTCCACAGTCAAGTGTAGCGCGGCATTCACTAAGGAGGTCTATCCTTAAAGTGACTTCATGGGTTGCGCGAGCTATCATTGAATTCAAGTTAAAAATTTTGTCCACCAATCGTAAGTACAACTCAGCAAATACCATTAGGGCCTAGCGCTTCACCTCCAACTCCACGAAAAATTTCGTTACGATCCCACACGAACATAACTTTGTGATCCGAGAAACGATGCTTGGAATGGAGATTCATAATTGAGATGGCAGCACCAATGCCTACAAGAGCAAGAGTACACACGCAACTTCTTCATCAACAACACAGCAGAAGGAGGTTTCGGCGAAACTGACCATCCCGCGACCGCACCTCCATCGGTCGCACCAGCTAGTTTCCACGCTGATGCGGGGAAGGCGACCGACGATGCGGAGACGGCGACCGGCGGGAACGTGTCGAAGGCGGCGTCAGGCTTCGCTCGGATGCGGGGGACTCGTTGCGCGATTCGTTAGGCCACTTCTGTCGGCGACGGTAGTCTTCCGTGTGAGAGGTCCAGGTATCGTGCATACGAGCCGGGTACGTCGAAAAACGTGGCGACGCAGGCGTTTCGTGCATACGAGCCGGGTACGTCGAAAAACGTGTTGGCGCAGGCGGCCGGCGGGGACAAAAGCGCGAAATGTGCCCTGGGAGACCGCATGTGTAGCAAACGGGGACTTGTCGGCTTACATTAGCATTAGCAGAAGCATAAGTATGGTGAGACGGGTCGTGCACTACACAAACATTTTGTGACGGCGGATAGGTAGTCTTCTGGCAAAGGCCTGGTTGAGGGTAATAGAATATCCGCGGCGGCACGTCGAGATGATGACATCCGGTGGTGACCGTGATCCGTCGGGGAAGGCGGAAGCTGCGGGGGGGGGGGGGAGAAGTGTTTATGTTGTAAGAAGGAAAAGAAAAGAAAAGTGAGCCCCGTAACTGTCTGCTTCAGGGAGCGACACCTCAACCGTAGCTCACAAGGGATGGGGGGTGAGGAGGGATTAAAAGAATAGGAATAAAGGAGTGGAGAGAGAGAAAGAGAGATGAGGTAAGCGTGAAAGCGTGAGAGCGACGACATATTGAGGGGTAGGAGAGATAGGAAAGTTGGAGACACGGTCACAGGAGTCCGAGGACGGGGCACTACTTGCGAGAGCTCTTGTCGGCGTCAGGAGATGGCGTAGGGCAAGTCCAGTCGGTCAGAGCTACACTGTCATCGGAGGTAGGCGTGAGGAGATGACATTGGGCGAGCCCAGTCGGCCAGAGCTACGCTGACGTCGGAGATCGCGAGGGCAACACCGGTCGACACGGAATCCAGCGAGCGAGTCCGAAAGCCGCGGGGGAAATCTGCAGTTTTTGTGCGTGGTAGGTTTTCAACGTGGCGCTTTCGCATCCAGTAGGAAGGTGGTTCGGGGCACGCGGCGAACGAGCAGTGGTTAGCGTCATCTGCTTGAAGCCGTGCGAGCTTTTCTCGAACTTCCCGACGTACGAGGAAGGGAAGGTCTTCGCAGGCGGCGACGTCCATACTTGCAACAGTAGGAACATTGTCCAAGCGCTGGAACTTAGGTAAAATTTTCCGGGTTTTCAAAGCCTAGAATGCGCGACACTGCTGCCTGAAAGCAGAAGTGTTCACGTTTTTTTTTTTTTGTCATGAGAAAGTTGTACACGTCCTTGGTGGTGCCTTTTAACAAAAGGCCGACTTTATCTTCGTCAGACATATTTGCGTTGACAATGCCGGAAAGCTTCAATACCTCTTCAATGTGAGTCGTGCATGTTTCGCCGGGCAACTGAGCTCTACGTGAGAGCGTTTGCTCAGCTTCATTTTTCACAGAACTCGTGTGCCCAAAGCAGGGCTTCAGTTCCTCAACAAATATATCCCAAGTTGTGAGCACAAGTTCATGGTTCTCAAACCAAAGCAAAGCGGTCCCGGCAAGGAAGAATACGACGTTCACGAGCTTCACTGGCGCGTCCCATTCGTAGTAGCGGCTCACTCTGTCGTAGTGCTTTAGCCAAGCTTCCACGTCTTCATCAGTTTTGCCTCAGAATATCCGTGGTTCAGGCACCCAGTACTTGTGCCATGTCGGTGCACCGGTGGATGCAGCAGCGCAGCCCATCAACGGGCTTTCTTTACCGTCGGTTATGCTGATGTTGTCCGGGGGTAGCCCAACTAAGCGTCTGCTTCTTCAAAGGTCTTCTTCTGCGGGGTCCAAGACGACGAATTACCCAGAACTGCTCCACCAAAGCTGTTACGGATGAGATAGGTTTATTCACACTGAAAAGGCAACACTCAATCGAAACTTCCTAATAGCCACCGCTCGAGAGCGTCCTTCTACTCTTCTTTTCCGCTCTATCACCCCGCCACGTGGTCTAGTGGCTAAGGTACTCGGCTGCTGACCCGCAGGTCGCGGGATAAAATCCCGGCTGTGGCGGCTGCATTTCCGATGAAGGCAGAAATGTTGTAGGCCCGTGTACTCAGATTTGGGTGCACGTTAAAGAACCCCAGGTGGTCAAAGTTTCCGGATCCCTCCACTACGGCGTCTCTCATAATCATATGGTGGTTTTGGGACGTTAAACCTCACAAATTAATCTTTTCCGCTCTATCAGCCCGCGTTACAGATATATATATATATATATATATATATATACATGTATATATATATATATATATATATATATATATATATATATATATATATATTATATATATATATATATATATATATATATATATAGGCAGGCATCGTGGTTCAGTGGCCGTAGCGTTGCATATAGTCCAGTAGATCCTCCGTGAGCGGTCACAACGTGGTTTATTTCGACGTTTCGGCCTAGAGTCTGGCCTTCATCAGGATTAAAGATACAGTTTGTTGGTGCTCAGCTTTATACAATCTCAAATCGGAGGGCAAGGAAAGAGGAAAAAAAGACATTAAAGAAAAAAAAGGGAAAAAAGGAGAAAAGAAAAAGGAAAGAAAAAGAAGAAAAAAGAGAAGAAGAAGAGAAAAATAACATATGGTGGACGCCCCTCGGGTGCCCCCCTTCCACTCTTCCCTCCACTTCCCCCCTCCACTCATCCCTCCACGTCCCCCTTCATCTCTCTCCCCCTTCTCCCCTTCACCTTTCTGATGTCAGCGGTCTGTGTATGTTTCCGTTCACCAACGCATTCCTCCCGATCAGACGGCCCCTCCTGGCACTGGTGGTTCGGTGTGGGGCAAAAAAGAGCTTTTTAGGAAGTCTTAAGCCTTTAACTACTCGGGGTCCCGTAAACAATTCGTCGTAGAAGGAGGGGTGCCGCGTATTGTGGCAGAGGCTGGTAAGCGGGCATTTTAGGAAGTTCTAAGCCTTTAACTACTCGGCGCCCTGTCAACATTTCGTCGTAAAAAGAGGGGTGCCCCGTATTGCGGTAGAGGCTTGCAAGCGGGCGCAATGCGAATTCCTTGCCCGCTTCTGGATTACGCGTGTAGTGGGGGCCTCCCGGCTGTGCACGGGGTTGCTGTTGGGCATGTCATGCATGGCACAATTGATTGGGTAGTAAAATAAAACAGAAAACAGACGACAGCTGCACTTAGGAAGAGTAGTTACACTTGGAATTGTTTTGGGTTGTCCAGTGCCCTCAGCAGCTGCAGTGCCGTGAACTCAGTTACTATTTTCATTGTTGCCGTTATTGTTTTCTAATGCTTTAATTGCTGCAAATGTACCAGGATTCTCATTTATTCCATATCAAGGGTGTTAAATCGGTGGATAAGGTATGACTCTCGTTGTTCATGTTCTCGATTTGATTTAAATCCCCGTCTCTAAGAGCGTTAGTGATAGTTTGTCGAATGCATGGTCGGGAAGATTGAGATGTTTTGATAGAGGTAGACTTGGGGCTGATTTCGCATGGGCTCTGTGATTATTGAAGCGAATCCTAAATGGTATTTCTGTTTGTCCGATGTACTGCATATCACACACAAGAAGAAGAAGAAGAAGAAGAAGAAGAAGAAGAAGAAGAAGAAGAAGAAGAAGAAGAAGAAGAAGAAGAAGCAGAAGAAGAAGAAGAAGAAGAAGAAGAAGAAGAAGAAGAAGAAGAAGAAGAAGAAGAAGAAGAAGAAGAAGAAGAAGAAGAAGAAGAAGAAGAAGAAGAAGAAGAAGAAGAAGAAGAAGAAGAAGAAGAAGAAGAAGAAGAAGAAGATTGCGTGGTTCGGGCCATGAGCGCTGGTCGCGTGAACGCCAAGCGTGCCAATTATACTTTTCGGGGTGAGCAGTCGTCAACACATCGGGCATTGGTGTCCGAATGAGCATAGTAAAATGGCGTGTATTTATTTAAGATGGCATAAGTATATTAATGGGTCATTTTAACTAACATTCTCATGTATGCGTATATATATAAACACCATGCAGTGTGTTTTCCTAAACATTCAGAATTATTACCTAGAAGACAGTGAGAAACCATATACCTGCGGTCTAAGCTCAATTACTTTAATTGGCAGAGAGTAATTGTGCATGCTGCGGCACCATCAATTGCCAAGAGGGCAATATATATATATATATATATATATATATATATATATATATATATATATATATATATATATATATATATATATATATATATATATATATATATATATATATATATATCCGTGTGTGTGTGTGTGTTTTACCCACTTTTCTTTTTTCTTATTTACATTACATTGGTTCTAATAACTTCCCCTATACATTCCTTGGCATTGTTGTCTGTTATATTTCATTATGGTTGTGTCAAAACACGGAAAAACGAGGCCTTATGTATACACTTATTTCCCTTACAGATTAACGAGGGTCTCGTACTGGCAGAATTGGTGCCATTAGGTTGTATACGAGGGACTATTGGTCAGCTGCTAGCTCGTAATAAGTTCACGTGCTACGTGACGCCACATAGGCTCATAAAAGTGTTCCACACTCGCCGCCATGGCTACAGATGGCGCTGACTGACAATCCCGTGTTTAAATTCACATATAAACCCAATAAAGTGGCAGGGGGGGGGGGGGGCCTAGCCGCCGTAATAGCTCAGTGGTAAAGCATCGAACGCGTTATTCGAAGGTCGTAGGTTCAATTCCTGCTCACGGCTAGTTGTTTTTTCACCCACTTTGCTTTCTTCTTATTTCCATTACATTGGTTCTAATAACTTCCCCTGTACATTCCTTAGCATTATTGTCTGTTAGATCTCATTAATATGTCAAAACGCGGAAAAACAAGCCCTTGGGTATACACTTCTTTCCCCCCCCCAAATATATATATATATATATATATATATATATATATATATATATAATATATATACTGAAGAAGTTTTTCCAATGGGCCAAACCTACTTCAAGAGAGAAGAGGCACAACTTAGTGGTTGTCTCAATTTTATTTTCATCGGTTTCTACCTGTCGACCGGCCTTCTTCAGGTTGTGTGAATAAGTGCGCCGTTATGCGCACATTCCGCATCGTCATGGTGGTGCAAAAAAGAAATGGGAGAGAGCAACAAATTAGTAATGTTTTACAGTGGTGACATATGCTGTGCCAAACAGTTCTCGTCTCCTTGGCTGGAGCTAGCAAAAAAGAGAAGAATGAGGGAGGTCCCGTTTGCAGTGGGGCACGTGTCGTACGTTTGGGCAAACCATACATACTAGAGGCAGCAGAAGCCAAATAAACCAACTAAAATGTCGAAGGAGTACCAAAAAAAGACAAAGAAAAAAACAAATAAGAAGAAAAAGTCAGGAAAACAAAGGAGCGAGAAAGAAAGAAGAGGGGGATAGGGCGACTTACGCGACGCACCATTGAAGGCCGCGGAGGGAGATTGTTGGTGAGGTTGGGGGGCAGGGAATTACTTGTAGTGAAAGGGTTGTCTCCGGCAGAGAGAGTGTGGCAGTTTGGGCTAGTTGGTATGGCATGACGATAGTTATAGCGCGAAAACAAAACGATGACACAGAGACAAGAAGGAAACGAAGGACACGTAGCACTTGTGTCCTTCGTGTCCTTCTCATTGTGTCGTCATTTTGTTCTCGTGCTCCAACTATCGTCAGGCAGAGAGAGCCCCCGATGTGGCCCCTTCTGTGGTCATTTAGGAAAAAGGGGAAACAGGTGTTCCGCTGAGACCACACTGACACGTTTCATATGTATGTGTGTGTTGGGGGGGGGGGGGTTAGATATTGGTCAAAAACGGGAAAAACACACAAAGCTGTTTGAAAAGTATAGGCTAAATTTTGGTCCAGAAGGCACGTGTTGTCTATATGACAGCGTGCATGTATCCAGCCCTTTTGTACAACTCCCCGAAGCGCTTGTGATTGAAACCGGCTGGCACTGGTTGGGTTCTCCCACTTACAAATAATAATGCAAACATAAGTAAACGGAATGACCAAAAAGTAGAAAGAAATGGGAAATGTGAAAATGGAACAAATATTAACAAGAGATAATGGAACCGGTGATATTGTGCAAAAGACATGTGCACAACTCTTGAAACTCCGGGAAATGCAAACTGACAAAACAGTAATACAAAAATAAAATAGTAATAGTAATAAATTATAATAAATATAGTAATAAAAAGTAAATAAAAATAAAATAAATGAAAAAACGTCATAAAACAGAGAAATACACATGCGAACAGAACATGGAAAAATGTTCGGTTGGTCCATTCTTTCGGATAACTATTGGGCACGATCGGTGCTCAATTGTACCACGCTATTGACTGCACTTTCGGGCATTTGGATCAACAGCAAGCACCGTGGATCATGGCTGACCCTATAAATCAACCAGCTTCAACCTACGGCCTCAGTGGCAACAGCGGCACAGCTTATGCAATGTCGCCTAATTGCCTTCTGTTCCTTGAAGGGGTTAGTTATTACTGTTAATAAAGCTACAAGAATGATGATCGCATTATTGTTGCGCTGCCTAGCCCCAAAGTGATTTTTTCTGGTTTTGCATCATTGTGTTTATTGTTTTCCGGTGATGTAGAAATGAACCCCGGGCCAGAAGCGAAAACAATGTTGAAAGAATTGTGTGATTGGCGAAAAGCGATGCAAGCTGATCTAGAAAGCTTGAGCAAGCGGGTGAAGGTAGTAGAAAGCAGCGTAAAGCGATTAAAGAACAAGCGAGTACGATAGCTCAGTTGTCAAAAACAGTCAAGGAATTAGAGACTGCTCTTCGTAAGCAGCAGGAAAGAATAGAGAGCTTCGAGGACAGAAGTAGGAGGAATAACCTAATGGTATTTGGAGTACCAGAAACCGACAAGGCATCTTCTGCCGACCTTTAATCGAAGGTGCTCGTAAACGTACTCCAGCAAAGGCTTCGTGTCAACTTGAGTACCGTGGAACGAATACACAGGGTAGGGAAGAAAAGCTCAAGGCCTTGACCTGTCATTCTCGGGTTGTATGACTACAGAAAAAAAGCTGAAGTTTACAAGCAGTGGAGAAAGCTGAAAGGCAGTGGCATCTCTATATCAGATAACTTTTCGAAGGAAACATTAGCAAGGTGTAAAAAGCTCTGGGATTCCGCGAAACAAGAAAGGGAAAGTGGGCGTCATGCACGCTTGAATTATGACAAGCTGCACGTGGACCCGGACGTGTACACGTGGGATCAGTCAAAGAACAGCCGCATTAAGGTGTATTGTCCGAAAAGACATGCTGCTTCTGTTAAGGATGACTGGTGGGAAGAAAAATGTAATCCGAGCACATTGATCAATTTGAATGCAAGAAGTCTGGCTAACAAGGTTGGAGACCTGGAATACATCCTGGCTAACTATGATCCTCACGTAAACACAATTACCGAAACGTGGCTGCGGCCCGAAATAAAAGACCAGGAGCTTGTTCCACCAAACTATAAAATCATACGCAGGGACAGCGATGTGCGTGGGGGCGGAGTTGCTGTAGTGATCAAGGCTGATATATACTGCGTACAAATGGCTGGCATTCCAACACACGAAAGTGTTTGGTGCCAAATTAAAGTAGGTAAAACAACAATAATTCTTGGTGCAGTATATAGACCACCTAACTCCCCTATTTCGTATCTGCAGGTTTACTTAGAAGGCCTAAAAATCCGCAGCTCTCGAATTAATATTTCTGGGGACTTCAACTTACCAGGCATCGACTGATCTGAGCTTGGCGCGGAGCCTCACGAAAAAACAAACAAACAATGTGAACGGCTCCTTGAGATAGCGTTCATTCATGCTTTACAACAGGTAGTTCAAGAGTGCACGCGCGTAATTGGGAAATCGGGATCGATTTTGGATCTAGTGTTCCTGGACGGGCGTTTTGAAGAATATGAGGTATTAGTAGAGGCTGGCATTTCAGATCATAAGTTAGTTTATTTGGAAATAAAGCATACCACCTTGTGCGCAAGGACTGACAGCACAAATACGCATGGTTCAAATTTTCTCAGAGCCAATGACACAAGCATTAATTATTGATCACCTTTCGCTATGTTTAATAGCTTTAGTCAGACGAATGACGACAATGCAATGTGGGCTGAATTTAAAAATATCGTATTTCAATGCATCGGTATAGGTTTGTACCTATAAAAAAGAACAAAAATAAACAGAATCTATAAATAACCCGTGAAATCACACATTTAAAACGTAAAATTAGCCGTGAACGAAATAAGTCAAGGAAAGATCACAGTGAAATTTCGGCACTAAGCACTGACTTGCGCACGAAGCTGACTGCTGTTAAGAAAACCTTCTATGATGTTACATTGACTGGTTTTATGAAGGAAGATCCACACCGTTTTTGGCGCCATTTGTCACTAGACAAAAAGGGTCCTAGAGACATTGTCATTAATGATGAACTTGTGACTGAATTCTCTGGTATTGCAACTTGTTTTAATGACTTTTTCCAATCTGTGTTCACTGATAGTTCTGCAAATGATTTTTCACCCTTTGCGCAACAATCCCCATGCATTTCAACAATGCCTGGGATAGAAGTGTGATATGAAGTTATTTTAGCACTTTTGCTTAATATTAAAGATAAAAGAAATCCATAGGCCCCGATGGTATACCAAATGCGTTTTACGCAGGTATTCAGAATGGATAGGCCACTATCTTGAGCATATATTAAAGGCATCGCTCGAACAGAAAGGAATTCCAGATGACTGGCTAGTTGCAAAAGTTGTTCCAGTACACAAATCAGGTGGAAAGCAAGACATGGGAAAATATAGGAATTGCAACCTAAGGGCGCTTCTGCACTACCTTCCATAGCACTTCGGCAGTTCGATTGCTTGGCATTGTTGCCATGTCGGGCCGACGCGCATGTGTTAACCCTGTACTCGCGCGTGCCCTGAAACGTTACCGCCTTATTTCATTGACGTGCGCGTGCTGCAAGCTTCTGAAGCACATAATACCACATCAAACTGCGATTGTCTTGAAAACAAGACGGCATTTTTCTTCTAATCAGCATGGCTTTCGACGGAGCCTATCCACTGTTGCACAATTGGCAGAAACAATGATTGACTTTTCGACTGCACTGAATAACGGAAAACAGATCGATGCTATATGCCTATCGATTTATCGAAGGCTTTTGACTGGGTTGTGCACACTAACTTAATAAATAAGCTAAAGGAAATGCATATAAATTATGAAGTTGTAGCGTGGATTCGCTCATACCTCACAGGTCGGCCACAATACGTCGAAATAAACGGCAACAAATTTGATCTGCTAAACATAACTTCAGGCGTACCGCAGGGCTCCGTTTCGGGATCCCTGCTTTTTTTTTGCCTTACAAAAAGGATATTGCTAATGACATAAGTGACGACATAACTATCAGGTTGTTCGCAGATGATTGCCTAATATACCATGAAATTAATAACCAGAATGATCAGGTGTCACTTAAGCAAGCTCTTAGAGCTGTAGAAAGATGGGCCACTAAATGGCAAATCAAAATCAATGAAGCCAAATCAGTTGTGCTCAGAGTTACGAACATAAAAAACATGTAATTAAATGTCAATATGAGATGAATTCCACAACTCTAAACGAAGCTGACTCGATAAAATACCTAGGCTTAATCATTTCAAATGACTTAAGTTGGAAACCACACGTGAACAGCATTTGTGCAGCTGCAGAAAAAAAGTTATGGTTCCTTCGTCGCAAACTAAAGCTAGCAACACCATCCGTTAAGCTGCTTGCATATTTGACCTACGCGTAAGGCCAACGTTAGAATACGCCAGTGCAGTGTGGGATCCCTTCCAGGCTGGGTAATAAATCGAATTGAAAAAATACAGAGAAAAGCTGCAAGGCTAATTTTATCGTGTTATTCACGAAGTGACTCCGTTTCTGAAATGCTTCGGTTGCTTGAATTGCCTACGCTGGCTCAATGCCGGAAAGTCGGTCGACTTAAATTTCTATTTTTGTTATCAAAAGGACGCCTCAATATTGAAACTCAACCTTATCTTGTTCCCCGGCCCTCCAGCAATGTCATATTATGTAATCAATTTGTGTTTTCGGTTCCAAAAAGCAATCTTGATGTGTACGCGTATTCATTTTTTTCACGAACGATAAAAGAGTGGAATCAGTTGCCAGTACCGGTACTGATTTCGAAGGGCCTGGAAAGCTTTGAAAAGTGCATTAAATTATGTCGTGAACATTGAGTGCTGCTATAATATTGTACATATATTGCCATGTTGTTCGAAAATACATCGTGTAGTTACTTCATATTGCATACCACCATCAAAATATATGTATGCACGTTTTTATTAACAACGTTTTAAAAATATTGTTACGAGAAGGAGACCGACTCGGAGGGGTAATCACAGATATATTTTCAACCGGTTAAGCGAGCAGCGCCAGCCTCAGAGCTTAGCTCGCACCAGTCTATATGCTTTGTCTTCTTCATCTCCATGCACTAGCACGTAGCAATATATCTATTATTCTTTTGTGTATTTTTATAAATTCTGTCTTCATTACAATACGTTGTACATGTGTTTGTTTTATGTTAACACTTACTGTACCCACCCTGTTTCTGCCAGAACGGCCAACAGTGTTTGGAAATAAAATAAATAAATAAGTAAATAAATAGCGTCGCACTTCTTCCCAAACCCTGACAAAGACCGGTCCACCGGTCGAAACCGTACCGTAGACAACCGCTAAGTTGGGTCTCTTCTCTAATATATATATATATATATATATATATATATATATATATATATATATATATATATATATATATATATATATATATATATATATATATATATATATATATATATATATATATATATATATATATATATATATTTTCTTCATCAAAACATCAGATTTTTATAATAAGAAAAGTAGCTCAAAACGGTGAATTGCTGCCTCAAATATTTCATGACGTAAATAATAGATTCTCGCTATGGTAACCTTCAATTCCATGGGTGAATACTGCAAACTCGGACCCTACAGTCAGTATGTATACCCAGCTGTAATTAATTTGAAAGCCCTAGCTTAATGTCATTCACCTTTCAGGCTAGTAACGTCCACCACTTTTAGTAAATTTGACACTCTCAATGCGTTTACGTTATTTCTCAGCTAAATTACGGCCATTTAAAAAAACGATTCTGTATCACTTTTGAAACAGTCTTATCAATACAACATCACGCATAAAACATTTTCAGTGCTGCCCGGGCAGCACTACACAGCGAAACCGTACTCTACAATTACAGGTACGCCACGTTTTATTATGGAAGCTAGTTATTAGTGTAGTAGATATCAGTAAGGCATATTTCGCTGACTAGATTTAAAAATGCCGGCGCCATATGTGCTGTGTGGGGAGGAAAAAAAAACTCCGCGAAAGGCGTTGTAGAATCCCTACGACTCGATGGCTCAAGTTGTGAAATAC
Source organism: Rhipicephalus microplus (assembly GCF_013339725.1). NCBI lineage: Eukaryota > Metazoa > Arthropoda > Arachnida > Ixodida > Ixodidae > Rhipicephalus > Rhipicephalus microplus. The sequence continues at coordinate 31,637 of NW_023612525.1, forward strand.
GGAAGGGTGAAACAAAGCCGGCGATTAAAACAAAACGAACTTATTTAATGACACCAATAAAAGGGAACGTCCGCGTGCAGCTCAAATCCTTCGCTGTCGACTGGTCACTGATGTCCTTGCGAGTCTTGTGGGCTCTCCTCCTTGCGCCACACATATGTAAGCACACACAAAAACAACCACTGACACTGGTGGACGTGTCCCCCGTTTTATGGCCCACTTCAGAGGCGAGAACAGTAGCCGTTGATCCGAGCGTGCTTTCGATGGCCGTAGGCCACGGACCCGAACTTGAAATCCCCCAAGAAAGCTGTCCACGAAAGGCGTGGCCTTGTATAAGATTTTAGTACAGACACACAAGCAATATAAACTGGAAATATTCCTTCGAGATTATTAGAATGAACACATAATAGGTGTAGTCTTCTCAGAACAGACAGGCTAAAAGCGCAGAAAAAGTACGAGCAAGCCAAGGTCAACATAGGAATTGCGTGCTGCTTTACAGATAGCAGAAAACACAGAGAGGAAAAAAAAGACGTAAAAATATGTTTACTATTGGTTCTTCCGCCCTGGCCGCTCGTGCTTACTGCTTACCACACAGAGGAAAACGTGCCTTCCTTCGAAAAAAAGAAAAAAAAAAGTTGAGTTGCTGTCGTTTCGGACTTGGAGTACACTACGCGTCACGTCTCTCTCCCAGAAAGAATAGGCGGATTTAGTTGCGCGTCCGCAGCAGCCGTAAGGACACGGCCTTCCATTGCAAAAAGCGCTGCGCCGTTCTCCCCGAGCTGCAGAAATGATGATGATGATGCCTTAAATATCGCAAAAATCAGGCGCCTTCTCCTTCTCATTCTTCTTCTAACCACTACCACCATTGCAAATGGCCAGCAGTCTGCGTCCAGCAGCTGCAGACGCGTGACGCGTGACTAAATCTGTCTAATGACACCTGAAAGGAGCAAAGGATCGTGCTCGCCATGGAGTCGTTGGGACCGATTGGCGTGGTGCGTGCGTCGGGCCTTTCGCCTTTTTTCCTACTTTTTTATGGCATGGCGTTAGGAAGGATACAACGCTATTTCGTTCCGAGGACTTACTGAAGTGCTGCCATGCAAAGTGACGCTCATGCATTCAGCAGCATTTCCTTCGCCATGTTTGTAGAGGCAGCCGCGTCCCGCCACCGAGGATTTCATGCCTACAACTAATGATTGATACGTGGGGTTTAACGTCCCAAAACCACCATATGATTATGAGAGACGCCGTAGTGGAAGGCTCCGGAAATTTCGACCACCTGGGGTTCTTTAACTCGAACCCAAATCTCAGCACACAGGCCTACAGCATTTCCGCCTCCATCGGAAATGCAGCCGCCGCAGCCGGGATTCGATCCCGTGACCTGTGGGTCAGCAGCCAAGTACCTTAGCCACTAGACCACCACGGCGGGGCGTATACCTACAACTAAGTGGCATTTTATTTCCTGGCGCATTGCCGGTTGTTTCTCTTGAAAAAATTGACTTTGATCTGCGCAACTGATGTATCAATCTGGTAGTCTCTTTTAGCTGACGGATAAGAATGATTCAGGTGAATGGCTCGTGTATCAGCCGTCGTTGATTCCTTACGAGTAAATACGCCTTTCGTGTTTTTTGTTCGCTTGTTTATATTGAAAGAACATGACAAATATTGATATTTTTTTCTTTAGGTAGCACTGCAACAAGGCCTGCAAAAAGTGTAAATAGCGTGATGCACTGCTATCGCCGTACTGAAAGGAAGTCTGGTAAGATGCATGCTTCGTTTCTAAAGTCCTGCGCAATGTTTCCACGTTACATTAGGTCGCAAATGGGATGTAAACGCCGAGTGAAAAATATCTGCCTGGCCTGCCTTGAAGGTAAGATGTGTTGTCCTTAGTTTGTTTGTTATACTATTTGTTTTACAACGAAATATTATGAGGAAACTGTGTTATCTGGGGCTTGAAGCACGTCTCAGAATCTCAACGCATTGACATAATTATTGTAAGTGCACAGTTTTTGTTAATATTTGTGTATATACCAACAAAATCCTTTTGCTGAATTGTGTGATTATAGCTTATAAACTCATGTGACTGTGCAACTAGTCAAGTAAATAGTCTGCCTTTCTCTAAGATTATTCATTATGCTTGTTCTTTTCAGCTTTTCCCAGCAACAGAATTATACAAGCCTCACAACTCGGTTGTAAAATGCTGTACACCGAATACGTATTCACGGCCAACCGCATGAATATTGACCGAAAGACAGAAATGATCTAGTAGGAATGCCACTCCATCGACTGTATAATTTGGTTGCACAAGGCCTGCTCAAAATCGTTCCACGCGAACAATGTTTCATAAAATAATAGGGCATTTATACAACTGCGAAATAAACATATAAAATTAGGAAGTTTATGTTCTAGTCTTCCTTTTATTGCGTGTTACGAGCTTACACGCTAACAAATGCAAACTTTAGAGGCGTTTGATTTCGTCTTAATTGTGCACTGGGTCAATGTCATGTGCACAAAAAAAAAAAAAAGCAGAGCGAAAAAACGTTGGCAACCAACCCGTAGCTGTCTGTAAATCGACGCTTAGGTAAGGCCGGGCCATGGTCAGCCCGCGTGCGGCACGCATTCGGGCTCGTCGGCCAACGCGGTCGGGCCTACGTTGTTACCCGACGTCGCCCAGCGTGAGGCCAATCTTGAACCCCAAGACCGGCCCTACGTTGGTTTCCAATGTTGGGCCAACCTCAGAGTAGTAGGCGATTGACGACGGCTGACGTTTTGCCAAGGATAAATTGTTGCTTAGGCATTTCATGTATACCTATCAACTTCTTTCAACATTCTACTGTTCACGAAGTACAAAGTCTCTACAATGTTAACTTTCATGATCTTGATGTTTTTCATAGTCCATTGTCATTGTTTTTGTCTCAGCTCTGCACTGTCTTGAAATAGTCTTTCACAATGTACTGAGTCTTCCCTTTTTCGTCTTTCATGAAGGTTTCTGCATAGTTGCGTATATTCTCCTTTTTTATCACTTCCTTTCCATGATTCTCATCTTTTCTTTCTATTCTTCCCATTTGGCGCTGATTTTTTTTCGGTGTGTGCTGACTTTTCATTTGAATTTCCGAATATCGTCTGTATTGTATTGTTGCTTGTATTCTTTTATTTTTTCATGTGCCTGCACAAAAGCCACACTGTTGTTCTAGGGCACATTAAATGAATTATTGATTGATTGGTTGATTGGTTGGTTATAAAGAATATGTAGACACTTGAGTTCTCCGACACCTATCGTCAAACTATACGCCATGGTATGTTTTCCAGAACATGAATATGCGTGATCAGGTAAAGAATCTCTAATTGTCCACAGAAATTTTCTAAGCACTTACAACCATATCGCTTCGCTAGAAATGTCTTTGGATATCGTTCTAAAACTGTTCAGTTATAGTCACTTCTATGAGTTCACTGCCGATGAAACAGCACTGATCTGCTATTGTTCATAGTGTAAGGAGGAAGAACAACAATATGCCAAAGGGGGCACCCCTTAGCCACGGAGCAAGAATTCTTCTTTCTCCGTACCCTTAGGCTGAAATGCTGAGGGCGAGCTGTTGTGACCTGCCCTGTGATACTCGTGTCGGTCGTCGCCACCCGCTTTATGCGTCCATCACCAATAAATCACGAACCATATCTTGCCCTCAACTACTCAGTTGTATTATTTTAGGATTGCTCGCAACATCGCTAAGGTGCGCTGGTTTTCAGTGCGGATGCAAAGCATCAACTGTTGAGAAGTCGAAAGAGGAAATGGCATGACAAAAGAATGGAATAAGTACCAACCATAGACCTAATCTGCTACAGATGGTACCCCTTCCCCAATTCCTTCCAATCACACGAATATATGCGAAACGTCTTCCCCACCGTGTGACCGAATTAGCGAAGAGGACGTGCGTTCGCGCGCGCTAATTTATTAGATTCGAATGGAGCACTCAGGCGTACAAAAAATTGCCGTGCGTTTATCTTTTCTCGAATAAGTCTATTGAGCCCGCATTGAACGAAATGCGTCCAAGAAAGCTTTGTAGATGCCGTACAGTTATCCTCTTCTGTAAATTCTGTAATGACCTTCGCGACTCACAACCCATGAACAAAGATAGTGCCGATTCACGTCCCGTTTCCTCCTCGGGCCTGCACCTGTCGTGTCAGCTGTACTATATATAATTGCAAATATTCTAAGAAAACAGATGATAACACAACTGCTTGCATCTCCCGGCATCTCCCTTTTTGCCTGCCCAGTGTGCTGTCAGTTGTCGTCAGTGTGGAAACACGAGTTATCCGCCTTCCTGTTCTTCGCAAAGCTTTTATTGCCACACGGCGCTTCAAGAAACGTGTCCGAAAATACTCACAATAAGGGTTCTGCGATATATTCACTCGCCGCCTACGGCATGATTTATGGCAGTAGTTGAAGATATTTATTTATTTATTTATTTATTTATTTATTTCATCACAGAAGGCTCGTGGTTGGTTCACAACAGGAGGATCAAAGTACTTCCTGCGAACAGCACATTGGCGCTTCGGGTATTCCGAAAAACCCGCCACTTGTGAAATACCGATTGGTTTCGCTTTCACTGCTGAATGCGAAACCGGAGAGCCCAGCACTCTTCGATGACTTCCCAAATGTACGAGCGTCTGTGCATAAGCAATGCATCCACCTCACTTTGAAAGTAAGCGGGCGGCAATTGCCATAAAAGCACGCTTAGGCACGTGCAGGCAACGAATACAGAACTCGCCCCAGTGACGTTTGGTCGTCTGCTTGGGAATACCGCTGCGCTAATCAACGATAAAGCTTTTCGCTGCGAGCAAAATGTCAAAATGTTTGATCAACGTTCTGGTCTCGTGAAAAACAACGTCTTGCAGCGTCGGAAAAATTTATCCCAAGTTCGTCAAACGACGTCGTAGTCCAAGGAACGCGAGCCAACGAACTCTTGCCAACTTTCGCCGCAACCCCTTTTAAACCGCAGAAACGAAACCACCATTAGTCGAGTGATGTTAAGCAACACTTTTGTCATCAATTCAAGTTGAAAAATATACATGCGGCGAAAATTTTCAGTTATAAGACAATAATTATTGCTAAGCACTTACGCAGATACAATAATATTACCAAATGCGTTTGTAGCATTGTGAGCGGACTTCTACGTTTTGTTGTTGCCAAATTTTGATGTACACAAAATTTACTCAACTAACATGTAAAAATTATTAGTATCATTACATAACTTATACACTAAAACCAATAATTATTGATTGCTTGTGTTCAATTTTACACACAAATTTTTGATGCTTTTAATGTTGCCCAACATTAAAAAACAAACTTGTACATGTTTGCCTGAACTTTGTGCAAAAAATTAAAGAATCTATATTTTTGTTGTGTATGTTTAAAATTGTATAAAGCGACGACAAATTTTGTTTCAAGCTTTTCAGTGTACGTTGGTGTGCAGTGTTTGTTGTAATACTGTTATAAAACCATCCTCGCGGCACACGCACTACACGCGACGCGCCTGTTCCAAAATGGGCTAGACTTCCCCAACGGAAATATTACTTTGTACGGTTTTCTTGCGAGCACCATGCTCGTCAAGTTCTTCATACTTGCGACAGTTTTGCAAACCATCCGTCTGGTATGTACTCTTTGCAAAGCACGGTGAAAGTCATTTGCGAGTCGCGGCCTTCGTCAAACGTCCGTCACTTCAAACAAGTGTTTTCCGGAGCTGTTATGAAGAACACCTTAACTAATTGCGTATTTCTGGCGTCTACACCTAGCAAGACGCCAATAAATTCTCATCTAGAAAACCACCACAAATGCGCCTTGCTTCAGTATACAAGGACTCTCATCCGACCTGTAGGGTTCCCACTCCAAGATGAGTAACTTTTACCACCTATCTGCTTCTATCGTTTTGCAGTCAATGAAAAAAAACAAACTAGCGAAATATATATATATATTAAGTTTATTACAATATAGACAAATGCAAGACACTTATGCATTTTACAACACAATTATGCGATAACGTTTCCCTCAGAGGAAAACTTTCTAGAGATTTGCCTTCTTTTTTTTAAGTTTTGTAGCGCCCGCGTATGTTTATAACTGAAGTTTAATGTCAAAACCTTTGAAACGCTGCAACTTTCTGTACTAAAACCTGTCATTCTCAATTTGTTGCACTAAACTGCAGCGGAAAGCGAAAGTGCATCGAAAGTACCGGAAAGTAACGCTTCCTGGCATGAGAAAACAATTCTATTGTTTTGCTTAGTTTAGAATACAATCCCAGGGTCAACATTCTAACGGTAGCTCCATCCACCATCTATTAGCTGATAATGATCACATCGGATCGGAGGCTCCCAGATTGCATGCGAGGACAAATGGTCAACAACGCGAAGCACAAGAACGCAGTGTCTCAGTTTTTTCAGAAACCGAAAGGAAATTCTATGCAGGTTCGTCCTGCATTACAAAGCTTTGCTGTGACTATCACAAGTTACTGTTTAAACCATAAGCGTGCACAGGGTTCCCCTTCAGGGGAACCCTGTGCACGCTTATGCATGCATGCATACCCCCCCCCCCCCCTTCAGGGGGGGGGGGGGTATGCATGGTTAGTGGAAGTACCCCCCTCCCCCTGCATATTGTGCTAATGTAAGAAGCTGTCTGCACCCCCCCCCCCTTCCCCTATCGCTGCCCTGCCTATTGTGTGATTGTAAGGGGCCGCCTTTGCGTGCACCCACTTCGACAAAGGGGCTGCCGCCGGCCCCCGCCCCATGTTCTGTCAGATTTATCAATATTTCTTATTCAAATAAGACCTCCTGCAATACTCATCTCCGCAAACTCAATCCTGTTTGTTATATACCGTTTGTGACATATACCACTCACAGTAACTGTGGTTCCACACTAGGGTGAAGATTTCGGTTTATTGTTTGCATTCTGGGTTCGCACGGGTACATGAATTCTGGCTTTAAAGCACTTTGTCAAAAATCTAAAGCAAGGAGGGTGAGCAGCAATGTACACAACAAATTGTATCAATTAAATTTAAAATAATATTCAAGTATTAACTCGAATACAAGCACCAGGATCAAGAAGCTGAGTCATGCCATGTAATTGTTCGCAGCGAAAGCAGACTACAGTTATGCATTTTCGATGAATGCCGAGGTGCGTGCGAGGTGACGCAGTACGAGCTCAATATTTTTAATTATTTTATTTATTTATTTAGACATACTGCAGGCAAAAATTTTGCTCCAAGCAGGAGGAGCATAAGAAAGATCAAGTGATTCGTTACAGCAAAAAAAATGTATCTATACGTTAACAGAGGTCACACGTCTGTAAAACAGCAACATTAATTATAACACATTTGAACACTCTAATCACCAAGTAGATAACATCCCATCGATATAGTAAAATTGTCAGCCAAAAAAAATCTCATGAGTCAGTGTCATCAACTGCTCTGGGAAAACAACTGGATTTGTAAACATAGTTCGTGCAAATATGGGTGCCAAGGAGCGATCATGTTTATGGTGGTTATTCCTAGCAGTGGCAGGCTGAAGGCAACAAGATACATTTAAGGCAACTTTCTCTGGCATAACTTTGCATAAAACATTAAACGAATCAACTTTCCTTTTGTTTCTAACGAAAGAATTCAGCATATTGATGACAACTCCAGTTTGAAGCAATGCACAAATAGCCGAGAAAAAAATCACAGCATTTCCACAAGGTGACTTATGATCAGTGGCACGAAGCGTGCGGATGGACGGACAGATGGACGGAAGCATGTTTGGACTGACGGACGCTTCGTCCTACTCACCATCATTCACTCAGTGGATATGCTATGACACCGTGTTTATTGACATCCAATGCAATGCAACTGGCTAGTACGACGACTACGACGACACTGGACATATGACCCACGACGCAAGGAGCTTCGCCCCTAAAAAACAAGTATGTTGACGAGCAGGTCGAAACAATATTTCAAATGCAGCATTCAGCGATGTTTTGATACGAGCAATAAGAAAGGCGCCTTACCTCGCAGAGAACACTGTTATTTCTCAGAACGAAGTTTTCGGGCCAATGTTGTGCACCCACTGCTGCCTGTGCAAGCCATCGTTTACCTTGGGTTATCATAAAAAGTGCATAACCATTTTCACTATGGTTGTTCTAGTCATAAAGGCAACAGCATGGCATATCAAGCACAGAACGAAATTGGCCCTGCATCGGCATGTTACACTGCAAATGCCATCGAAAGACGATAGTTTCAATTGTGGAGAGAGTGAGCAAAAGGTTTATTTGATGTTCTGTGCAAGAAAATTGGTGAATTGCACTTAAAAGCTATAAAACTACATATAATAGCCTTGTCCATGATAAAGAGTTTCACTTTCTATACCCCTATAAATCATTGTTTTTGTGCAGTAGTTGCAGAGTTAAAATCTATGGCGCTCTCAATCAAGGGTGTAACGTGCAAAAGTGCTGCAGCCAAATCATTATTTAAAGCTTAGTCGAACAGTGCAGCGTCTGTTCCACTTAAAATTGTGCTTTCTTGTGTTGTGACGGAATAATCAAACTACTCTGGAACTTTTCTTTCTCGGATTTTCTGGTTTCTAGGAGCTTGTTATTATTATTATTATTGTTATTATTATTTTACTCATGAAGGAGAGCCTGTTACTGAATGTTTACTGCTCTTTTTCTGGGCTGCTTTTTCCACGTACTTTTTGAAACTCTGTTAGAGTGTGTCTTTCTCTATTCACTAAAATATTTCCATCTTGACAAAGTTTTAATGTGAGCTCATTAGTAGTTAGTATAAATAAGGGAAAAAAGCATTGTTCCTTGAAAAAACTAACAAGAATGAACACATGAGGGTCTGTCATCATGTGTTCATTCTTCTCTGTGTTTTCACGCAGTGCTGTTGTTTCTTCACAATATATTTTCTCCATGTATTAAGCATGCACAGGAAAATTGTTGTATGCCTAATGAAAATATGACATATATGTACTTTCACTTTTGAAATAAAGGGGTCATTAGCCATCTTTTGGACTTCGTAGAGAAAAAGAACTTCTTGCAGAAAACATACACTTCTATGTGTATCTCTATGCGCCTGTGCGTGTACAGCTCTTCCTCTTGTCCGTGTCCTGACCACGGTGTAAGTAGTCCTGACCAACCACTTAGGCCAGCATTGTCACACTCTTTGAACAGCCCAGCCAAATTTTGCAGTTGTGCACAAGAAGAAGAGTTTGGAAGCTGAGTGCAAAGTTGCCATTTTCTGAGGCACCCTCTTTTCATTAAAAAGGCATTTTCATACAGAGCTCCCAGTGCCTGCTGTTTGAGGTCAAACAACCGACAGCATATACTATTAGCTAATAGAAATACAACAGCAGCGTTACAATCAGATGCACTTCCTGTCATGGGGTGGCACCATGCATCACTACGATGCTGCATAGGCTGTCAGCATTACATAGTAAGCGACACTAGCACGCACATAGCAAACACAATGGGAAAGAGCGATCACGTTTTATCACAGATGCGAAAAGTCATTATGCACACATATGTAACTTCTTTTCCTTGTGCCATCCCTCCCTGTGTAGGTTCCAGTGCGCTCATTTGGACAAGAGAAAAGAGAAAGCACCTAATCCTTTGACTGTTTTTGCCATTCATGTATGGCGACTGTGTGCTGTCCCAAAGTGTGTTTTTCGTACGGGTATGTTTTTCAACCTCTGCTTGAAATGTCACTCTGTAATAACGTTTAATGCTCTCTTGGAGATGGTGCCACTTTCTAGGACTTACAAGAAGGACTGGAAATGATTGTTTCACCTTTTTGTAGGGATAACCAAAACTGATTTGTAGCATCGAGTTGTCATTGGCAATGACATTGGGGACTGCTCTTTTATGGTTTTTCTTTTGCTGCGTGATCGCAACAGAGGCGTAAAACTTGATTTTTATCTTTTTCGGCACTCCCTTGCGGGGGCAGCAAAAGCTGATTTCCACCTTTATTGGAGCTGCTTTTAGCTGGTTTATGAGTGACACTGACGACGTATTCTCATTCTCTTTGATTACAGAATTTACTCTGCTGAAGGCACCTACACGCCTGTTTGCCTGCACAACTCTTTGCTCAAAGAAGAGAATGGAAATGCATGTTATGAGTGCAGATGATGATTAATCACTGTATGTAGACCCACATTTCAAGGAACACGCACTTTGAAACACTACTGAACTTTATGCAGTTCTGAGCAATGCTGACACCAAAAAACTGTTCCTCATTTTTTTTTAATAATTTTTTACCAAGATTTACTCGTTTTGTACATTAAAAAAATGCAGTGAAGTAATTTTATCATCTCATAAAGTTTTTATCAGAAAAGTTAAACATTCAAAGGGCTCAAGCGTGCAACAAATCACTGTGATTCTGCTCTTTCTTGATCAAGTCAAGGTCTTTTTTGTAGAAATAAATTTCTACGGCAATATACTTGGACAGTGAGGTCATTCGATGATTACTCGAAAAAGTAATTCAAGACTTTCCTGAAATTCATAGGCAATCTGCATGTGTTACCACTGAGACTGCTCACGTAGAAGTGTTTTAGTTTTTCTTGTGGCCTGTAAAATTCCAGTGGTAACGTGTCAGTTTAGGGCTGTGAACTGTTACCTTGTCCAAACTCTTTAGTTATGAAAAAATGGCAGAACTACTTGTTTGAGTGAATGCTAGACAAATATGCTTTTTGTGCAGGAATGGTTATCGGCATCTTTATTTCAACTTGAAACAACTCTGTGCTTTCAGACAGTTTGCTCACAAGTATTGCTGCACAACATTTTTTTTATACCTGCATTGTTCAATGCAAATGTTACCATTACTGCTTGCTTGGATTGTCTGAAAAGAAAAATCGCCCTCTTGATATGAGCACAAGCAAGCTGCTACATGGGTATTTCCACTTCAATTTATTTCAATTTATATCACAATTAGTAAACTACAGTTAAACATAACGATTAATGTCCTCTATGCTTTCCGTAGCCCCAAACATATATATGTTCAATATTTCTGATTGCGTGTAACATACAAATGAGCCCCTTGAAAAATTTTACTGTTACTTGAATTGGTTTCATCACCTCTCAACAAATAAAAAAACTAGTTCAATACAGCAACTTGGTGATATAATGCTTGATTTTAGGTTCAGTTTCACCTTTTCACAAAATGGTTTCACATTATTGAAATATGAAGGAAAAGGCCACTCTTGATCCCACTTGTGACACCATCGAATGCGACTCTCGCTAAGCTATCACTTACTATAGCAAAGGCCGCCTTTCTCCTCAAGCTCTTCGCATTCTCTGCCAGGCACCACACTCCTAAGAAAACATGATCACCCTCACATGGATATCCGCTCACGTGGACCCAGTCCACCCACGCTAACCATACCTCAACTAGGTCACCCACTCCCTTGATCGAGGCTTCGTGAACCGCGCTGGACCTACTAGAAGCGATATGGATAGCAGGGATAACCTCACTGCTTACAATAATCTGGTTAAGAACTTTCACCTCAGAAGCCTAGCCTTTCCCCCACCCCACCACTAGCTCAACCGGGCACAGGCCACCACTTTGCGTGTACTTCAAACAAACAGGTATCCCTCACGCCCCACTTTCACCTGACATTCCCGGACGTGTACACAACCTCCCACTGCCGGTGCTGCGGCATTCACCCAGCTACGCTTCCGCACATGCTGTGGGATTTCCCGGCACAGTGCAGACACACTAACGCCACGACCCTTTCGTCGAAGCTCCTTGAGGCTCTGCGGAGCCCCACTCTTTACGACAAAATTGGGCGACCCAGCACGCCCGTGAGGCAGCGTCGAAGCAAGCCCTTGACGTCCCCTCATGCTAGGCTTACGGTCCCGCCACCTACACCTGCTGGTTTCTTATA
>NW_023612526.1:0-60843 GCF_013339725.1 Rhipicephalus microplus
AATAAAAGCTTCAGCTGTTGAAATGCAGCCTCACATTTATCATCCCACAAGTACGGTGTGTCTTATGAAGAAGGGACGTCAGTGGGGAAGCAAGTTGTGCGAAATTCTTAATAAATCGGCGGAAATATGAGCACAGACCCAGAAAACTTCGCAGGTCCTTCACTGTTCGTGGTGGTTCAAAGTTGCGAATCACTGCGGTCTTCGTGGGTCTGGTCGCACGCCTTCTTTATCCACGAGAAAGTCGAATACCGGGCTTGACGTTCTCCAAAATGGCACTTCTTTGAGTTTAGAACAAGGCCAGCTTCGCGTAAGCATTCAAACACAAGCGACAAGCGGTGGTTATGCTCTTGAAAAGTCTTGCCGTAGATAATCACGTCATCTAAATAGCACATGCAAATTTCCCATTTTAGCACGGAGTACTGCATCCATAAATCTCACGAAGTCGCTGGAGCATTGCACAAACCAAAGGGCTAACGTTAAACTCAAAAAGACCGTCTGCTGTACTGGGATTGGTGTACTGGTGAGAGGTACTGGGATCGACACAGCACTACCACCAAACTGTTGCGAGTGATTGTGTTATTTACAGATGAGGTGAAATGGCGTCGGGAAAGAGCAGCGTACTTCTCAGACAGGCCTAGTCCGCTTCACCAACACACAGTCAAGCGCCGCTCCACTACTCTTCTTCTTTTCTTCCGTGCCCCGTAGGCTCGCGCATCTTCGTTGCAATATCTCTTTTCCTTCGGTTTTACTCCGTTCGCCAGCATAGGGCAGCCAGCCAGTCTAAGAACTGGCTAACCTTCCTATCCTTCCGCTCGTTTCGTTCGTCGCCCTTCCCCCCTTCCTCCTTGCTTTCTTTCTTTATCGCACTGTGGAATGCTTTCTACCAACCCTTTCCTTTCTCTATGCCGAAAATTGACTTCACTGAGTGCTCATCAGCGCAAAACTTCAGTTGCTACAGGAAGCAATAACGGTCGTGGGTGAGCAATTAAAATCAAGAATGAAATGTGGCAACGCGGAATAACAGTGACCCCGACGTAAGAGCAGATTGCCGTATCGGAAACGGTTGACAGCGCCTGATATAGAGAGCACCAGTATTGGAAATCTGCACAAATACAAATAGGCATGCGACCGGCGCACTTTCGGGGGGCCGAATCTTTTATGCTTGCTGAAGTCTCGTTTTTTTTTTCGCGAATGACAATGCACCCGAAAATATGCGAGTAGTGTAACAGGTTTTGCTTGAAAAGTGTAGGTATGAAAGGCGTTTTCAAAAGCAGTCCAGGGTTGTTTAGCGGGCCCGTAACAGCCACTCCTCTCCAACGGGTGTTTAGCTGACAGCAAGCCGAGGTTTGTCTCTTGGCTCCACTAGCTCGCTCCTCAAAAACTTTATAATCACAGTACCTGTCTGTATTTTTGTTCACTGCAGTGAAAGTAGCCCGCGATAAGTTGTGGGCCAGCAAGGTCATGTAGTGACCTTAATTCACATCCATGCGCAACCGAACTTTGGTATAACAGCACGACAGAAAGGAACGACGTTTGCCTCACACGCCGTACAAACGAATATCGACAATTTTTTTTCCGCGCAGGTACGCTGCCAACGGTGTCTTATGGCCCTGGTTTACTGAGAAGCGCCATTCCTGATAAATTTTAAATGCCAAGCATTTCTTAGCGAACTTCGGCGACTTTGGCGTATCTATCTATCTCTCTCTATCTATCTATCTATCTATCTATCTATCTATCTATCCACCTCGACTTTTAGCTCTCCTGGCCGTTTAAATAATGGTATCAATCCAAACCGTGGTATGGCATAACTGACTGTATGTGAAACATATCGACTAGTATAATGAAATCATGACATGCATGTCATGAATGTCGTGATTTCCATTTCATGGTTCTCAGCTCCTGCATGGTTTCGTTCACATGGCAGTTTCAAAACTAGTATGGTATGGCATGATTGCATGCGAACACAACGACCACCCCTGTCATGACAATCATGACATGCGTGCATGTAAACAATGACTCATGCCAAGCTCGTGATGCCTCGCGACTGTTTCACTAAGCGTCGACATATACCGATTTGGTATTAACCGTACGTGAATGGATGACAAAGTATGTTACTGGTGCAAGTAGTATTAATCATTACATGCCACGCTAATGATGTGCTGCGGCCGTTTCGCTAGCTTCACTTATACCAAATTTGATATTACGGACAGAATGACTAACGAAGTAGATACTGGTGCAAAACCTGATAAACATAAGATGCGTTCATGTAACAACATTCTACATGCTACGCTCATGAGCGCTCGCGGCGCCGTTTCACTATAGCGTCACAACACCAAACTCGGTATTACGCGACGCTAACGGCGACATAGAAAATTACTAATCTAACATGATAATCACGACATGCGTGCGTGTAAAACTGACTACATGCCACCACTTATATGCGCTCGAGGTCATTTCGCTAGCTTCACACATACCAAATTTGAATTACGTGACGTCAATGGATGACGAACGCTGTGACTAGTGCAAACGTTATAATCATGAGATGTGTGTCATGTGAGAACTGACTACTTGCCGCATCAGGCTCCAAAACATTTCGACATGATGCAGTGCGCGTGCTCACCGACGTCCTTTTAACGCATCATGCCGGCGTTGCCACGCCAGGCTCTGGTCTGCCATATACTCGCAGGTGCGCGCCGCGCTGCGTTGCTTTGACGCATGCGCGTTTCAGCGCGTCCGGCATCCCTCCGTCACGAAAAAAGGGAGACGCAGTGTTGTCTAGCTAACGCGTCGGCGCGAAGTGCAGCATGCCGCATTTCGAACCGGTTTGCCGTTAGGCCTCGCCGACGGACGCTGGTCGCGCCGGTCATGCCTGGCGTCATACTATAGAGTGCTCGCATTTTGCTAACGTAGCGTCGCTGTGCCGCGTGCGTGCGCGTCAGCGCACATTGGAGTATATTGGGCCCTTCATGATGCACTCACGGCCATTTCGCTAGCTCCACATATACCAAATTTTGGTGTTACGTGACGTCATTGGATACCCCGCCGCGGTGGTCTAGTGGCTAAGGTACTCGTCTGCTGACCCGCAGGTCGGTTCAAATCCCGGCTGCTGCGGCTGCATTTCCGATGGAGGCGGAAATGTTGTAGGCCCGTGTACTCAGATTTGGGTGCACTTTAAAGAACCCCAGGTGGTCGAAATTTCCGGAGCCCTCCACTACGGCGTCTCTCATAATCATATGGTGGTTTTGGGACGTTAAACCCCACATATCACAAATCAATCATCAATCGTGACGTCATTGGATGACGAAAGTTATGACTAGTGCAACGTAATAATACTGAGACGCGTATCATGTAAGATCATGACAACATCACGTCATAGCGTGCTCGCGGCGTTTCACTAGCTCTACATATCTAAATTTGGTGTCACGTGACGTGATACCAATTACGTGATAGCAATGACGCGAATTGATGACGAAGGTAAACGACACATCCAAACATAATCATGACATGGAAGTCATATACGGCATCATTTACCTGCACCTCGTAACGTTGCGCTGATTTTAAAATGACAACGAACCTTCCTCCTCCGTGCTTCGCATATCATTGATCCCACTGTACGTGGGATCTGCCAATTTTTTATAGGGTTGGCGTAACCAATACTCATCCATATTTCGTCCCCCACAACGATAGCTTCTTTGATTTCTAGGCTAGCGTTTATGGTAGTAGAATAAAACACATCTCTGTTCGGAAATCCCAAGAAAATTGTGCGTTTGGGTAAATTTTGAACAATTCTAGCTTTACACCTGCTCCTATAAACTTGTGAACCTTGTGAAGTTTCCACTCCAAAATCTTTTTAAAAACAACCCCTTGGATAAAACCACAAACTGTAATTTCATACTCCGTTTCACAAATATATCAAGTACTGCTTGACGACCTTTTAGCGGGACGGCTCATTGCTCTCCCACAGTTGAGTACGAAGTACTCAAATCGTTAAAACATTTTTTTGCTATACACACTGTGGTGGGCAGTGTACTGTTAGATATAGGCAAACTAGGGCAGCTCACTGCTCTTCCATAGTTGATATGAAGTACTGAAATCGTTAACCACTTTCTCTATGCACATATAGAGTACCTCGTACTCTAAATCGTTAAACTTTTTTAAACACACACTCTAAACCGTTACCACTTTTTTTAAGCTATCTTTGTAAATACTATGTTAATACTAACATAGATCTTACACTTCATTTTTATGTTCTTCGTTTACCATGTTGCTACATAGGTAAACATATTTTTTGTAACAATTCCTGTGTATCTGTGTATGTTGTGTTCCGTGTACCTATGTAACATCTTTTTGTAACAATTTTCGGTGTGTCTGGTGGATGTTGTTCTGCCGCGATGTTCTGTTGGATTGTAATTGATGTTCACTGTTCGTGGGAATAATTTCTCAAAACACTATATCAGACACACAAAGAGATTTGTATGTCTGCACGCTGTGCAGTTTCCCTGCCTGCGGGACGGCATAGTAGAGTACCAATAGCTCCAAATTGTTCTAACGAGCGTATGTGAGAATATTAATGTTTTTTTCCTTGTGGTTATTGATGTACAATTGTGAAAATGTGAATGTATTCTCGACTACTGAATCGTCGAGCATAACCCGTGCTCTGAACATAGTGTAATAATTTTTGTTTGAGCAATTTTTAAAATTACGGCTTTCGGCTCTCCCTTAGTATAGAGTGAAGTACTCTAAACAGTTATTTACTCTTCCTAAACACACCCTTGACTACCGACTATTGCCATTAGGATCATTTTGGCACTTTCTGCTCTCCCGTAGTAAAGTACAATACTCTACATCGTTGAACCTTCTTGTAAACACACTCACTCTTCCAAACTTTGTATAAGAACGGCTCTCTGCTCTCCCATAGTTGAGTACGAAGTTCTCGAAATCGTCAAACCCCTTTCTAAAACACCACATCCCATCGTGGCTTCGCCCGCTCACGATTGGGCTGCTTCCTGTTACCCCGCAGTCGAGATTACAAGTACTCTAAATCATTAGAAACTTTCTAAACCACACAACATAGTGATGTTTGTCGTATGTGTATGTGCCACTTATGGAATTTTACGATTTTTAGGGGGCGAAGCTCCTTAAGCCATGGGTCGTGCGTCCTCGATGTATGTATGTATGTATGTATGTATTATGTATGTATTAGTATGTATGTATGTATGTATGTATGTATGTTGTATGTATGTATGTATGCAGTAGCATATAGTATATTAGTAGTAGTGTAGTATATTAGTGTAGTAGTAGTAGTAGTAGTAGTAGTAGTAGTAGTAGTATAGCCACTTCGTTTAGTCCTTGGAATGTCCGCTGGATGGCGGTACTTGCATATGATGAATATGACAAGATGCGAGATGGTGGTACTTGGAGCGTTCACAAGATGGACGAACGGATGGACGCATAACATGGACGGATGCATATACGGACGCATGGACGATGCATAGTCTGCCGCACGGACGGACGAATGGAAGCACACACAGGCGCGCGGACGCACGAACGCTCGCTTCACCCCGTTAATAATTCACTTCATGGACATGCTGTGACGCTTTTTGTACACAGTGTAAATAAGCTTTTTAAACAGCACTCCCGACTACGTGGAGTACAGTGGCAGTATCCTTGAGCACCAAAATATCGTTTCCAGCACAGCTGCCTCATTGTCAACGAAAGACAAGCTTTATAGCTCTGCTTCTCACATGAGCCATACATCGGTATACGTAGTATTTAGACCATCCGTGCATGCACTTGGTATTCTCAAAATTATTACACCATTATCGGCTCGTTGCTGTAATGCTATCCTAGCACGATGACTTGCAGCAACATGTCAACCCCTGTACATCCCTGACCGTCCCTTACTTCGAATTCGTGCTTTAACTGGCTCTGCACAGCGAGAGATCAATGGCTTAATCTGCCATAATTTAGTCTCATCTAACGCTGAGGGTAAGTATCAGGTATCTTTTGTTGCTATTGATTGATTGATATGTGGGGTTTAACTTCCCAAAGCCACCATGTGATTATGAGAGACGCCGTGGTGGAGGGCTCCGGAATTAGACCACCTGGGGTTCTTTAACGTGTTTTGTTGCTATTACTTGGACCACTCGAGGCAAGAGACGCCTCAACATTAGCGCCAGTGATGCGTGGATTATGCAAAACACCTGAGTTCCTGTAATTGCTTGCAGCGCTTAGTTTACCTTCCGCTCAAAAAACGGTACATGATTGCCGGTATGAGCACTGTTCTAAAGAGACACGTTTCTTCGAAAAGAGCCACGTTCTTCACAAACGCCAGGGGGACTCGCTCGCTGGATTTCGTGCCGGCTGGTTGTGCACCCGCGACCTGCGACGACAGCGCAGCTCTGGCCAACCGGCTCGCCCTCCGCCATTTCCTGACACCGTCAAGCTCTCGCTGAGTGTTGCCCCGTCCTCGGACTCCTTCGACCATGTCATCTTCTCTATCTTCCCTTAACTTCTGTATGTGGGTGTCCTCATCTCTATCCTTTTTAATCCCCTATCCTTTTTAAGATCCCTCCTTACCCCCATCCCTCGTGAACCACTGTTGAGTGTCGGACTATGATGGAGACATTTACAGGACTCACTTTTATCTTTATTTCTCTCTTTTAAGAATCAGTTACACAAACGCCAGCGCACATCAAGGAAACGGTGTGGCGCAACACTGACGTTGTATGGCGGCGTTCTGGAGGAGGATTTTGCGTGTAGTAATTACTGCAGAGCGCAAGTACAGACAAAGCAGGTGATTGGACGCCAAGAGGCGCCGAGGAGACGACGAGCAGACGACGCGACGCAGGTGAACATGTCTTGAAGGACTTTCGGCTTTGCGATTGGCTAACTAGTTTTCCAACTTCCACAATGTTACAAGATATACTACCGAGATGGAGTACCACGCAACGCCAACCTCTCACCTCTGCAAAAGCGTCGTGTCAAATGATATGTTCTCAGCGAGAGTACTATCTCTATGCCATATTGTTACGGGGTAAATATTTACACGATAGACACTCAGAATAAATTCAGTGGCTGACAATGGCGCCGCGCTCGCAGATGATGATGATGATATGATCTCTACTAATGGCATGCCCACCAGGGATTGGTCAAGAATAGGTTATATAAAATTTTAGGCCCCACTCGCGGGGTCTGTCAACGTCGTCTTCGTCCCTGTCCTCTTCGTCATCCTCGTCAGCCCGTTACATATTTTTCCAGTGGAAGGAGCACCGACCCATACTAATCAGAAGCTAGCCGAGTGATATGGCTTGAGCCGCGTAATAGATACTAACCCCCGTCTTCGTAACGCTCCTGACTTCAACTTGACTTGAAACCGCCTTCAATACAGCGCATTTGAAACGCGTCCTGCGCGTCTGTGCTGCCTTGCGCCCCTAAAGACAGCCCGTTCGAAACGCGTTTGTGCTGCATTGAAGTCGGTGGCAAGAGAGAGAGAGAATAACCATTTATTATAACAAATGCACACTGAGCCTTCTTTGGGTGAGGCCCTCAGTCCAGGGCCCATTGCCTTGCGCGACCATGCGACCCGCTGGACCAGCTGCTGCGTTCTGCGGCGTAAGCTGAGCAGTGCAGACTCCCAAGAGGAGGGGTGGGATTGGGAATGGGAGGAACGCCCTGTGTGGCAGAGTATTCCCGGGGAGTGGTACACCGTCGGTACGGATCCACAGAAGGGCAGTAGGAGGGTAGAGAGTCGGATGAAAGTGATTTAGCATATAAAGGCAAGGAAATGAATTGGTATGTAGTTGCCGCCAAGCGACAGCTCTGTTAAGTGAGGGATGAGGGGAGGATACGTATAATGGCTCTGTCGGTAGTACTCCAGCGTAGCGTTGTATTTCAGTGGCTCTGTCGATGCGTCGTCTGGATTGGACAGCTCTTCCAATGGAGCCCGGCCGGTCAGCTCTCGGGCAACTGCATGAACGCGTTCATTACCATGGAAAGAGGCGTGTCCAGGAGTCCAGACGATACGCACAGGACGTAATCCCGACGGGGAGACAGAAGAGAGGATATTGTGTGTATGTGCAGCCACAAGTCCTTGAGCGAAAGCACGGCAGGCCGCTTGTGAATCTGTTACAATAGTGACAGGGGAGTCATGTGACAGTGTCGTAGCGGGAACGATTGCCAAGCGAGAGCTCCTCCTCTGCCAGACCACTGTCTGTAGTGCGAAGTGTGGCAGACACCACAAGGGCGTCTGTGTCATCTGTCACGGCTAAACACATGACTGACTCTCTGGGTAGCATGCTGCATCAGTGTAAAGTAATTGTAAGTCTGAGGTACCATCACCAAAGACGCGTGTCAAGTCGATGGCAAGTCAAGGTAAGTCAGTACGAGGGTGAATGATGGCGTGGGGACACTAGGGGTGATTTCGCAGGTGACGTCAGTCACTTGGCGTGAGATGCAGTAAGGGAATGAATAGTAGTCGTACTGAAATGAAGGACTTTCATTTGTACGTAAATTGTTTTGTCTTAAAAGTTATCTTAAATATGCGAATAAATTTGCTTGGGCCTTAAAATTTCCATTCAAAACCAGCGATATATGTATGCTCAAATTACCTATAGCGGTTTTTAATGATGATGGATATATACATAATGATCTGGGATTGATCGATTAAATGGGCCAGCTAACACTTTTTACGACCTCATTGTTTTACGTGTTTCGCTATACTCGGCGACAACTTTTCTTGGCACTGAAGGAAAGCTACGGAGGTGGAGCTTCTTCACATGTCACTACGTGAAGTAGCTCGTTTTAGTGCGCGTCTCGTAACGCTATATTTGGTAAGTGACGGGGGCGCACCATCAGCGTTTCATGTATACAGACGCAGACGCCACTTAGCGTTTCAGATGCACGTAAAAAGGCGGGACTTTCTCGCGTGTTCAAAAAGCGAAGTCATAACGAATGAATTAAAATTAATACGCTACCTTAATGGTGGGAGCCTGCGTCCTGTCTCACATAGCTCAACGTAGAGATTAAAGGGGAACTTCTATATTTCACGGAGAAGATACGGACACTGTTGTGTAACTGCATTCACTGGCGGTAGGATGCCCGCGATTTGGCTCTGTCCTTTGCTGCGATTCCAAGACACGTTGTCGCCGAGTATGCCTGCTTGCGTTCTCTGAAGGCTGAAGAGATAAGTGCCGCAAGAACGGCAGCTATGTGGGCACGCAGTGCAAAGTTATTCAGGGTGGAGATATCAGAATACAATGCAGTGGATGCTTACCCTCAACTGAATTATTGCGGGATTACCTGACCGTGTTTTATTGATTGATATGCGGGGTTTAACGTCCCAAAACCACCATATGATTATTAGAGACGCCGTAGTGGAGGGCTCCAGAAATTTCGACCAGCTGGGTTTCTTTGACGTGCACCGAAATCTGAGCACATGGTCCTGCAACATTTTCGCCTCCATCGGAAATGCAGCCACCACAGCCGGGATTCGATCCCGCGACCTGCATGTGAGCAGCCGAGTACCTTGGCCACTAGACCACCGCGGCGGGGCCTGACCGTGTTTCCCTCGCCCCGGAAAGTAAGAAGGCTGCCAAATGAAATGAACTGAAATCCCCACCCCACAAGAAGCTTGTATTCCATATTCCCCGTTATGTCTAACGTATTGAGGACGCCGTTGCGATGGTAACAAAATAATGTGGTACTTGAATACTGATCTTTCTTTTTGCGATGGCGTCTATATATAAACGCTCTTACACTTTTTTCCCCTTAGTTTCTTCAAACAACGGTGCCTGGGCGTTTCCGGTGTGTTTCTTCTATCGCCGTGGCTTTCGTCGCATTCTTTGACCAGCCTTGCAGTTTGTAAGCTGAAAAAGTCGGAGAGCTTTAATCTTTTCTGTGGTCAGAGAAAATCCATGCTAAAGAAAAAAAATCCGATAGTAATACCTATTTTGATGCAGTACCTCGATTAGATTTAACGTTACAATTATCCAATCGCAGTTCTGCGCCTTCCATTGTCATTTCTGCTCGCAATAGTTCTGGTGAGTGCCACTACGAGTTATGCAGTCAGTCAGCACCGATGTTTTCAAGTGTTAGAGGTCCTTTTTAAGGTATCATGAATGTCTTGAGTACGAAATTGTATCCGATGAATGACTTCTTTGTATGTCACATTCTTTCGGAAATAAAATTATCTTAAACCTAGCTACTCTGGGGAATCGGCCAAGAGTATGGTGAATTGCAAGTGCTACTATACGGATTACAGCATCAACTTGAAAGAATAGCTATTTTTATGATTTCCACTTCTAGACTCAATAAACTATCTGACATAACCTCTCAAAGGAACAGAAATCGCTGTGCCATCACCTAAGACGACTCGAAGGATTTTTTTATCCTTCTCCCCAATTTCCTAGAAATCTCAGTACCGAAAGTGGTATCGTAATCTACGCAGCCTTCAAGATCATAGGCGTTGCAATCTTTTTCCACCTCACCTTGGTTTCGCATTGCCTCCGTGAACTTTGACCAAGTGATCACGTCATGTGATCACTTGGTCATGTGATCACGTCATGCTTCACTCCAATCACACCCCAAATTTTGGTTAGCGAGGCGCAGGAAACACGCGCTTTTTCGTTCATTGCATCGCATTGTCAGCGCAGCGTAATAAACGCTGTGGTCTTTAGAATTACGTACCTATGCATTTTCGAAATAAATAAACACACTACCCAACACTAACGTATTCGTAGTTCACATCAAATATGCACAAGTTTTTCTTTTTGATTAGCAGTGTTCACAAGTATAAACGCAGCCACCAGATCAAGATGGGAGGCGTTGAGCAAGGGGTTAAGCTATCGCCAGGTGGCTTAATCGTCGGACAAAAAGAATCAACATGTATGGTGCATTGTGCCTGTAGTTCAGACACTCGTTCCTTAGGTTTGTTGCGTCCCATGGTAGAATAAACGTTTTCTAAACCACGGCCGGACTCGACTACTTCTCCGGCGCTCCCCTTACGGCCTTCGCATTGGGGCGTTTTGCTGCCTGCCGCCGCAAGTACGGGTTGGCGCCGCTAGACCACTATTTTTCCGCCGCCTCCAAGCGCGTTCACGGCGCAGTGTGCGCGCCACAGCGCTATGGCCATCATAACAGCGCTGAGTACGAGGAAGCGGCGCTGAATTCCTGAAGATGAACGTTTTATCCACACAATACACCTCGGTCGTTGCATGTGATGAGGTTAAATGGTACAGTCGACCTCTGCGAGCACCGCTTACCCAGTCGCAACCATTCCGGCAGCTTTCCCGGATTTTCGCACACGCGTGTTGTCACAAGCAACAGTAATCCATTACAGCGCACAACATTCAGAGAGAAAAAGCAATATTTATTTTGTCGTAAGGTGGACTAGAACTTCCCGTAGGTAGACGGCGATGACTCCGCTTTCCGTTTCGTCGGCTGTCGAGGAGCCGAGGTGGCCGAGGGGCCACGCGCTGCAGGTTCTTTACGCGGCCTCTTCGTAGCCGGGACCATATACGAAGAATACTGATCGAAGACCGTGGGCACGGCTCCTGGACGCAGTTTCCGGATACGATATCCGGGAACATAGTCATTTTCCGTGAAGTGTTTGCTGCACACTACAGTCGATGCGGACTTGTCATTGATGACGTGGTTTTCACGTGAAACATTTTTCCTCCACTTCGAACACAGTTCCTCATCGCTAGGAAATTGGTGGTACGACACACCCGGTGTCTTCCCTTGCTGTGACTTACACAGTGGCACGCAACAATAAACCATGGCTACGCTAGTGCAGTTAGCGTGTCTGAGCGTGTCTGATGCATTGTTTACCCAAGGTCTTCGAACGCAGTCAGAAAAGTCGCAGTCGGCGACGCGGGGAGCCGCCGGAGCTTACAGTGAGGTGGTGCTGCCCTCTACGCGTCAGAAAAAAATACATGCGCGGCGCCGGTATTGAGAAGGCCGTAAGGAGCGTGCGGAAGGAGCGTCGAGTCCGGCCGTGTCTAAACACACTTAATATTTGAGTTCAAGAAAGCATTACACGTATTCTTCTTATTTTGGGACAGCGTTAAGCTCCCCATAGTAGAGTACCTAGTACTCTAAATCGTTACCCACTTTTCTAAATACATTCTAGTTGTCGCCTGTTAGATCCCGACTGTTTGGAAGCAGGCCCACGAGACAGCTTTCAGCTCTCCATAGTAGGTACCGTGTACTCTAAATCTTTCGCCACTTTCCCTAAACACATTCTGCGTCGAAGAAAGACTATCGTCTTTAAAGGGTCCCTGGAACGCACGGAGTTTCATACAATAATACCTGGAGAGGAATCTGGCGCTGCGATCTTGTAACCCCCATGGGACTCATGGGAAGTACAGGCTTCTGATTGTATAGGGTTACCTAGTGAAATGTCTACAGACCTTTTGCTACAGTTTCAGTTTCGTTCTTCGCGGAGCTCGGGTAGTGGTAATCATCCAAAAGCAGCGCCCGGTTGAAAATCGAGAGACCCGTCTACATGAACACATCGTAAGGCTGCGATCTACAAACCTTTGCTGACAAATTGGCGAACATATACTTACCACTTGAAGGAAAATTTATACAGTGAAACAACCCCACATCTGTATATCAGGGTACCCCACAGTCGGCCTTGGATAGATCTTTTGAAGTTGCGGAGATCACTCATGTCTTGAGGACCTCAACGGACGGTCGGCGCCCGGCCCAGACGAATCTCAAACAAGCTTCTTAAAAACCTTGACAACGCAGCGATACAAGTCTTTACAGAAATGATCAATCAAGTATGGTCCGGTGGAAATGTCCCGGAGGGGTGGAGAACGGCTAAGCTCGTACTCATACCAAACCGGAAAGCCCTGGGACCAGAAACTTGCACCCGATATCACTTACATAATGCCTTGGAAAATTGGTGGAACATGTCATTCATAATCGAATTAGCGGACACATTGAGGAGGAAGGTCTCTTTCGCCACAATATGGGGGGCTTCCGGAAATTCCTGTCTACACAAGACGCTATGCTTCTCATCAAGAGTGCCATACTCGATAACACGTCTCTAGACATTAAAGGGATATGGCGCTCGATCTGAGGAAGGCCTTTGACACACTGAAGCATGCACATACTTAATAAGGTTTCCAAGTTGAGCCTCGGTGAAAAACTTTACAACTTTGTCATGTCTTTCTTGGCAGATCGGAAAGCTACAATCAGCATCGGCTCAATCAAGAGCAAAGAGTCGTCATCTGCCTGACTACGTCCACTGCAGGACAAAGGCCTCTCCCATGTTCCGCCAGTTAACCCGGTCCTGTGCTTGCTGCTTCCAATTTATACCCGCAAACTTCTTAATCTCATCTGCCCACCTAACCTTCTGTCTCCCCCTAACCCGCTTCCCTTCTCTGGGAATCCAGTCAGTTACCCTTAATGACCAGCGGTTATCCTGTCTACGCGCTACATGCCCTGCCCATGTCCATTTCTTCTTCTTGATTTCAGCTATGATATCCTTAACCCCCGTTTGTTCCCTAATCCACTCTGCCTCTCTTGCTCTTAAGGTTACACCTACCATTTTTCTTTCCATTGCTCGCTGCGTCGTCCTCAATTTAAGCTGAACCCTCTTTGTAAGTCTCCAGGTTTCTGCTCCGTAGCTAAGTACCGGCAAGATACAGCTGTTATATACCTTCCTCTTGAGGGATAGTGGCAATCTACCTGTCATAATTTGAGAGTGCTTGCCGAATGTGCTCCACCCCATTCTTATTCTTCTAGTTACTTCAATCTCGTGGTTCGGCTCTGCGGTTATACCTGCCCTAAGTAGACATAGTATTTTACAACTTCAAGTGCACTATTACCTATCTCGAAGCGCTGCTCTTTGCCGAGGTTGTTGTACATTACTTTCGTTTTCTGCAGATTAATTTTAAGACCCACTTTTCTGCTCTCCTTGTCTAACTCCGTAATCATGAGTTGCAATTCGTCCCCCGAGTTACTCAGCAATGCAATGTCATCGGCGAAGCGCAGGTTACTAAGGTATTCTCCATTGACTCTTATCCCTAACTGCTCCCATTCTAGGCTTCTGAAAACCTCGTGTAAGCACGCGGTAAATAGCATTGGGGAAATTGTGTCCCCCTGCCTTACACCCTTCTTGATTGGTATTCTGTGTTGCTTTCTTATGAAGCACTATGGTAGCAGTTGATCCCCTGTAGATTTCTTCCAGAATGTTTATATATCTTCATCTACGCCCTGATTCCGCAGTGTTTGCATGACGGCTGATATTTCTACTGAATCAAACGCCTTCTCGTAATCTATGAAGGCTATGTATAGTGGTTGGTTATACTCTGAGCATTTCTCTATTACCTGATGATAGTATGAATGTGGTCAATTGTTGAGTACCCTGTTCGAAATCCTGCTTGTTCCTTTGGTTGATTGAATTCTAATGTTTTCTTTACTCTGTTAGCAATTACCTTTGTAAATAGCTTGTATACGCCCAGCCACGGTGGTCTAGCGGCTAAGGTACTCGGCTGCTGACCCGCAGGTTGCGGGATCGAATCCCGGCTGCGGCGGCTGCTTTTCGGGTGGAGGCGGAAATGTTGTAGGCCCGTGCTCAGATTTGGGTGCACGTTAAAGAACCCCAGGTGGTCTAAATTTCCGGAGCCCTCCACTACGGCGTCTCTCATAATCATATGGTGGTTTTGGGACGTTAAACCCCACAAATCAATCAATCAAATAGCTTGTATACTACAGAGAGCAAGCTGATCGGCCTGTAATTCTTCAAGTCCTTGTCATCTCCTTTCTTATGTATTAAGATGATGTTAGCGTTCTTCCAAGACTCTGGTACTCTTCCCGCCAGGAGACACCTCGTAAACAGGGTGGCTAGTTTTTCTAACACAATCTGTCCTCCATCTTTCAGCAGATCTGATGTTACCTGATCCTCACCAGCAGCTTTGCCCCTTTGCATGCTCTCCAAAGCTTTTCTGACTTCTTCTATCATTACTGGTGGGGTGTAATCTGGGTTACTGCTAGTTCTTAGTATTAAGGTCGTGGTTGTCTCGGCTACTGTACAGATCCCTGTAAAACTCCTCCGCTATCTTAACTATCCTATCCATATTGGTAGTTATTTTGCCTTCTTTGTCCCTTAGTGCATACATCCGACTTTTGCCTATCCCAAGTTTCCTCTTCAATGCTTTGACACTTCCTCCGTTTTTCAGAGCGTGTTCAATTCTCTCCATGTTATACCTTCTTACATCGCATACTTTACGTCTATTAATCAACTTCGAAAGCTCTGCCAGTTCTATTTTGTCTGTTGTACTTGACACTTTCATGATTTGACGCTTCTTAATTAGGTTCTTCGTTTCCTGTGAAAGCTTGCCAGTGTCCTGTCTAACTACCCTGCCTCCAACTTCCACTGCACACTCCATAATGATACTCGTCAGATTATCATTCATTGTATCTACGCTAAGGTTGGTTTCCTCACTGAGAGCCGAGTACCTGTTCTGCAGTGACACTCTGAATTCCTGTACTTTCCCTCTCAGTGCTAGCTGATTGATTGGCTTCTTGCGTATCAAGTTCTGTCGTTCCTTCTTCAAGCCTAGGCGAATTCGAGACCGTACCATTCTATGGTCACTGCATCGTACCTTGCCAATCACTTCCACACCCTGCACGATTCCAGGGTGTGCACTCATTATAAAGTCTATTTCGTTCTTATTTTCGCCATTAGGGCTCCTCCATGTCCACTTGCGGTTTTCTCGTTTTCGGTAGAAGGTATTCAAAATCCGTAAATTATTGCGTTCTGCGAATTCTACTAGTAGCTCTCCTCTGGCGTTTCTAGTACCGATGCCATAATCTCCTACTGCCTGGTCTCCAGCCTGCTTCTTCCCTACCTTTGCATTAAAGTCGCCCATCACTATAGTATACTGTGTTTTTACCTTACTCATTGCCGATTCCACGTCTTCATAGAAGCTTTCAACTGAAGCGTCATCATGGCTGGATGTAGCGCGTAAGCCTGTACTACCTTCATCTTGTATCTTTTATTCAGTTTAATTACAATACCTACCACCCTTTCATTAATGCTATAGTATTCCTCTATGTTGCCAGCTATGTTTCTGTGAATGAGGAACCCCACTCCCAGTTCTCTTCTGTCTGCCAAGCCCCTGTAGCAAAGGACGTGCCCATTCTGTAGCACCGTATAGGCCTCATCTGTCCTCCTAACCTCACTGAGCCCTATTATATCCCATTTAACACCCTCTAGCTCCTCGAATAGTACAGCTAGACTTCCCTCACTAGATAAGGTTCTAGCGTTAAACGTTGCCAAGTTCAGGTTCCAATGGCGGCCTGTCCGGATCCAGAGATTCTTAGCACCCTCTGCTGCGTTGCAGATCTGACCGCCGCCGTGGTCAGTTGCTTCGCAGCTGCTGGGACTGAGGGCCGTGAGTTATTTGACGTAATCATGTGGGAGGTAGTGGCCAGATACTGCACCAGGGTGGCCAATCCTTCTCTGGTGAGGGAGTGCGTTCTCGGCGGTGTTTGCCGGTGAGGCCGCACCCCAGGCCTCTTAATGCAGTTCCATCAACACGCGGATTTTTTTTAATCCGGTTGGGAACTGCGCGGTACCGGGATTTGAACCACGGACCTCTTGCATGCGAGGCGGATGCTCTAACCACTACGCCATCGCCGCACCCAGAGAGTACACACTGGCTAACGTTGGTACACCGCAAAGATCAGTGTTGTCCTCGCTCTTATTCAACATTTCAATGCACAACGTGTCTCAGCGGCTCACCGGCGTTCCGGGCATCAGCCATGCAATATACGTGGACGACATCACCTTATGGTCAGCGGAGGGCCCTCTTGGGAAGCTAGAGGGAAATCCGCAACAAGCCCTTGATGTCGCGGAAGACTTCCTGGCGAGCACGGGGATGGAGCTATCTCCTGATAAGTCAGAACTCCTCCTGCACAGGAGTTTTCCGAGGCGGGGGCCGGAGATTTATGGGCAGCCTATTAGTCTGCGATCGAGAAGTGGAAAATCAATTCACATCTGTGAATCAGTTGTGGTTCTGGGCATGACAACTGGAAAGTACAGCAACAACAACACCGAAGCACTCGGACGTCTCGAGAAGAGCGCTCACAGCTTCAGTAGGGTCATCTCTAGAGTTGCCAACAAGAAAGAGGGGCTGAAGGAGGATAATCTCATGAAAGCCTTCCATGCGTTCCTCCTCAGCCACATTATTTACGCCACACCTTTCCTAAAACTGACAAAGAAGAAACTTAATAAGATTGACGCCCTTATCAGGACGGCGCTAAAGCGGGTCTTAAATCTTCCGAAAAGCACAAACACGGAGTGGCTCTTACAGCTCGGACTGCACAACACAGCAACGGAGCTCTTTGGCATAGCGCAGCTATGCCAATTGTCACTTACCAAAGCAGGCCCCAGGATCCAGAAGCCAGGCTACAACCCCTCTTTATGCCACCAGAAAAACAGAGTATATCTGCTGAGATAAGAGGGGCCATATGTGTCGACCCGGTCCCCAGGAATATCCATCTGGTGCACAACGAAGGGCGCCGACGAGCAAGAGCCAATGCCATCATGAGGAAGATCGGGTGCTCAAGCTCAGCTGCCCTCTTTGTCGATGCCGCCCAATACTGGAAGAAGGGAGCGTATGTCGTCACTGTTGTTAATGAGAAAGGATGCCTAGTAAATGCTGCCACGGTGATCACCAGATTTACTCCCGAAGCCGAGGAACTCGCAATCACGGTTGCTCTTCACGAACGAAGAAGGGATGTCACCATCTTTTCGAACTCAAGAACAGCCACCCGGTCATTTTCATCCGGCTTCGTCTCTACTACGGCTGCTCACATCACGTATAAGGTACCTACTCAGGAAAATGAAGTGGAAGTTCCACTGACACATATTGCATGGTTCCCAGCCCATATAGGTAATCTCTCGTCTTGCCCGACCGGCAATCCAAACGAGAGGGCTCACCAGCTAGCGCGCAAACTAGCTAGCCGCGGCGGTGAGCGGCCCTTTCAGAGGGGTAGCGAACGGGGATGTATGAACTTCAAGGATCCATTGATTACATTTCACGAGATCACCACAGGTTATAAACTAGGGCGCAGAGTTTTCCCTCTTCCACACCCTAATTTGAATAAAGGACAAGCAGTTACACTTCGGCAACTACAGATGCAAACGTACATCACACCAACCATACTACACAGGCTCGACCCACATTTCTCACCCCACTGTCCGCACTGTCGTCACGAGTACTGTAATTTCGAACACTTGCTCTGGTTGTGTCCCTTTAACTCGGGGTCACAACTAATAGCCCAAACCTCCTGGGAGGCTGCCACGCACAGCACGGAACTCGACAACCGACTCCTAGCCGTCCAGAGGGCCCGGGACATCGCCGAGAGACTCCACCTCCCGGCGCCATCCGGCGCCATCCTGGGCGGAGCCACCTGGCTGAGCTAGCGGGGCCTCCGGTCCCGTCCAGTCTCTGCCGCCTTTGGACCAAAATAAAGTTCTCACTCACTCGGGTAGTGGGGTGCGGTAAAGCAGGCTGAAGCAGTGCCTTTGTTGCTCGAAGAGGCTGACAACCACTAGATCTCCTGATTCACTGCGACGTTGGAGCTTTGCGAGTCGCATTTGACAGTTTAAACGAAGTGTCATCAACTCACCGCTGCGCCTAGATGTAGTCTCATGCCAGTGCAGGGTATTGCCTCGCGTTCATATTTTTCACGAGAGCGTCTTGCCTAAACTCGTTTTAAATCGACGGCAAAGCGATGACGAAGCTAAGTAGACACACCATCACGCTCCGCTGAGTCGACTTCACAACAAAACCCGAGGTGTGTTCGGGGCAGACCACTGGGACAGACGCACCCAGTGTCGCAGAAGACGAAACGATAAATGTTTCTCGTTTAATACTGTACTGTTATTTCCATAAATATATAATACGTACATTCGAGAGAAAAACAAGCATTTTAGTTTTCAAGTGTTCCAGAAGATAATTAATCAAATCCTGATACCAAATCTGGAATGCAATGGCAGAGCGATGCATACCATGACGGTTGAATTTGTCCATGTTTCACTTCTACGCCATGGTCACAAAAACTTCTTGCAGTACAGTTTGCGTACAAATAGTTGAAGCAAGTTTTCATTTATTATAACTTCATATTATTTTGTTTTACACTCGGAAAAAAAGCGTCACGAGTCTCAAGAACGTTATCCATCCAAAGCAGATCCGAAGCCTATACTTCCCATCATTCCCATCTAAGCACAAGCGCCACTTGTACAAGCGCCGAAAAATTCGAGATGGCGGTACTTGGAGTGTTGACTAGATGGACGAACGGACACCCAGGCAGATGCATGGACGGACGCACGGATGGCTGCATGGACGAATGGACGCGTGGACGAACGCAGGGGCAGATGCATGGACGAACGCAGGGATGGACGCACGGATGGACGAACAGATGCACGCACGGACGGGCGGATGGACGCATGAACGGACGGAAGCAAGAACGAATGGACAGATGGATGAATACAGTGAACAAGTACATACCATGAACTCGAGGCGGTTAAAGGTGGGAAGTAGACACGAAGCGCAAGCCGTAAGAAAGTGTACGTGTGCCACCTCTCGTTTAGTCCTTGGAATGTCCGCTGGATGGCGGTGCTTCTATATGCGGAATATATAACGAAAAGATATGAGATGGTGGTACTTGGAGTCTTGCCTAGATGGACGAACGGACGCACAAACAGAAGCATGAACTGACGCACGGATGGCGGCACGGGCTGATGGACGCATGGACGAACGCAGGGGTGGATGCACGGATGGACGTGTCGACGCACGAACAGACGCACGCACGGACGAGCGGATCGACGTATGGACGGTCACACAGGCGGACGCATGGACGGACGGAAGCAGGAACGAATGGACGGACGGATGCTTCGCCGCACTCTCCACCATTCACCCCGTGGATATACTGCCCATTTTTTATTAGACCACTGCTGGAGCAAATCATTGGCACCAGAGTTCAATCGAAGCACCCATTATTAACTTAGTTACGAGTACTAAAGAAATACCCTCCTCCTCCGCCTTTCGCCCTCAACTGCCCTCAACTCTTCCATCGAGCGCTCGAGCCTAAGCTCCGCCTTCACGGCAACTGCGTCACGATGTGGGGTGAGACCGCATACGGGTATATCCCGCCACCGATCCGATACCGGCAGTTTGTGCTGCGCGTTCCACAGCCAATCAGATCAGCTGGAAACGATGACATCAGTGGGGCAGAGCGTGTTGCTTGGTGTATGGACGGTTGAAAACGCGTTTACCCGATTAAAGCGATCTGCAGCGATCTGGAGCGATTCGTAGCTTTGAAGCGTTGTAATAAGTTACACTGTTTACGCAGATAACTCAAATTGGTCTCTAAATTACCCTTGAGACTTGGTCTACCGGCCGAATGTGTTTGTAGAAAATCGTCGAAATCGTTTCAGGGTCCCTTTAAAAAGACATCGTGCCACTATAGCCCAACAACAAATCCAGGGAAGGCCGCCACATGAAGCATGCCACAACAAGACTTCGCTTTTGCGCACTTTGACATCTCCAAAAAAAAGAGATTTTGTGCGGAGATTTTGTCAATTTATTTAGGGTTGTAACCAATTGTACATTTTTCTAAAGACCTACGTGTAATTCGGTCATGTAGTTCAAGCTTCCATGGATTTTTAAGGCAGTTCATTGTTCCATATGAGAGTATACGCAGAGTTCTAACTACTTTTTTTTTTCTTTTTCTGGACAGGTCACTATGGTCATAAATTCTTGTTGCGTGCAGGGCAGTGCATGTGGAACTTCTTATCAATTTGTTGGTTGTAACTAGTACTATTAAGTTGTTCTTGAAGGAAACGAAAAGGAGCTAATTTCTCTCTGGCTAGTTTGGCGACACGGCTAATTTTCTTGTAGTGGATGGGGTAAGGTGATAAAAAGAATGGTAGAAAGAGAAAGATAGAGAAGACAGAGCAAGCACTCGGCGCACGTGAGTGAAGAAAGCAGAGAGAAAAGATGGGACAGATAGGGGACACGGCCGAAGGAGTCCGAGGACGGGGCCCCGCTCGGCAAGAGCTACACGGCGCCAGGAGATCGCGGATGGTGGGCCGATCGGCGAGTGCTACGCTGGCGTCGGAGATCGCTGACCACATAAACCGTTGAGCACGGAATCCACCAAGCGAGTGCGGTTGTCACTACATCACGTCTTCCTTTAGTTAGTAATGATGCATAACCTTTCTCCGTCAGGTACCATCGCAGCTGCGCGGTATTCTACATATTGATTTCAAAAACGAGAAACGTCTAGGGCAATATTCCATGATCCTTGGTTTTACAGCTCTTTAGACTAAAAATGAGCCTCTCTCAAGAAGAATCTATTTGAGGGCAATAAAACGTCTAGTATTTCTTATCACGAGACAAAAATATTTTGACAAATATGGAGGCACTAACTTGAGGCATTGCAGTGGTTACAGCGAAATAGGTTATGCTTAAACAATGATTGCATGTTTGCGCTTATTACAGTGCTCCACAATAGCGTTCGTGGCCATGAATGTAGAGTAGCGCGCACCTTTAGGCGCATGGTTACCATTATGTTCCAAATAAGAATGCACTGGGAAGTCTAGCCACAGGGATAACTTCGTCGAACTTTTAATGGCTATCGGAGCCTTCGTCTTATAGAAGTGGAGGGGACTGGTCCACCTGAGGGGACGCCCTCAGAGAGTAATGTGTTTCCTCTGCTACATCGCCTAACAAACATTATGCTTGCGCATCTCAGCGCAGAACTAGTCATGCTGGGAAAGGAAGCTTTCCTCCGACGCTGGTCTACGCGATTCATTGTTGTTAAAAACAACAGTGTCCATGCCTTTACTCCCCTATTGAGGAGGTGGGCTAGAGCTTGCACCACTGTGAAATTGCAGTGTGTATTTCCTTTTCTTTTACAGAAACGTGTCCTTTTGTGCAATATTGTTCTTGAGCAGGAGAGCAAACTGTCCTCACAGGTGAATGCAAAACATCACCCTACACTGTGAATGACCCCCCCCCCCCCCTTGTTTGTTCACATAGCCTTACTGTTTATTTAAGTTTCATCATCTCGATGTCATGAATGTCCTGTCTTTGTTGTACAATTTTGCATTGTACGTCAGTGCATATGCAATAAGTTCTTTTCGCTGTATATAACAGCTTGCATTGTACATACGCATTGATCACCATTGTCCATTTTTCTGTGTGCACATAAGCTGTGTAAGATGTATCCGGAAATGAAATTCTCCTAAACGAGTGGCCTAATTTTTGTCGATGTGGCCTCGTCAGGTGTGAGGCTCACGGCTTTCAGCTCTCCCAGAGTAGAGTACCAAGTTCTCTAAATCGTTCACCACATTTTATATGAAAGTGCTCTAAATCATTAACCACTTGTTCTACACATTATATCGGTATGCCATTGTATCATGATATCGCATTGAGTTCTTTTGTACATTTATGCCAACATTGTCATGCATATTAGAGCAATAATGTCTTCACTGCAACGCAGTGACGTTGGTCGTGACACATAGATGTGCCGATGTGTATGTGCCCTCATTACTTAAATGTTAGGAAAGTTTTGTTTTCTGTACATAGTGTAAATAAACTTGTAGGGGCGAAGCTGCCTAGGCCGAGGGTCTGTACATGCATATGTCTCTCTTGGTACGTGACCGCCTAGTTCTATGACTAACTCAGCAGGTGCGGACGGACGGACGGACAGACAGACAGACAGACAGACAGACAGACAGACAGACAGACAGACAGACAGACAGACACGGAGACAGACAGACAGACAGACAGACAGACAGACAGACAGAGACAGACAGACAGACAGACAGACACGGAGACAGACAGACAGACACGGAGACAGACAGACAGACACGGAGACAGACAGACAGACAGACAGACAGACAGACAGACAGACAGACAGACAGACAGACAGACAGACAGACAGACAGACAGACAGACAGACAGACAGACAGACAGACAGACAGACAGGCAGGCGGGCGGGCGGGCGGGCGGGCGGGCGGGCGGGCGGGCAGACGGACGGATTCA
This sequence comes from Rhipicephalus microplus, assembly GCF_013339725.1. Lineage (NCBI taxonomy): Eukaryota > Metazoa > Arthropoda > Arachnida > Ixodida > Ixodidae > Rhipicephalus > Rhipicephalus microplus. The sequence continues at coordinate 23,076 of NW_023612526.1, forward strand.
CCGATAAAACCGTCCGAGGCACGTCCCACTCATCATCATTCACACCGTGGATATGCTGTAATTTTTTTTCTAGACATCGATTTGTCAACACGGTCTCATCGAGTGCGAGGCCCGCGGGACGGCTTTATGCTCTCCCATAGTAGAATACCAAGTACTCTAAATCATTAGCAACTTTTTTTTCTGAACGCACTGTTTCCCCGCTTATTGCATTTGCTCCTGCATCGTTCCCGCTAGGAGGGACGGCCTTTCTCCCTCCCATAGTGGAGCACAAAGTACTCTAAATTGTTAAACACATTTTCTAAACACAACTGGGAAAGCTTGTTGCTCTGCCACAGTAGAGTGTGTCGCACTATAAAACGTCGAACATTTGTTTTAGGCGCGAAAATTAGCCACTCCGAAGTACTTGACATCTGCAGCCTCATCAGGTGTAGCGAGGAAGAGCCTCCTTTCTCCTACTGGTGGATTGTGCGGTGCTCTGAGTCATCACCATATTTAGGCGATGCTACTTTGAGTGACCGGTGGCGGTGGCATAGTTTGCAATATACGCTGCGCCGATTAGGGATCCTGAAATGCGGAGACGTATACTGATTCAGCTCGCGAATGTGTGCCAGTTGCATGCGTATACGCATGCGCCGTTTTCCAACAGGGCTTTTCAACGATTAACCGTGTTTGATACGCAAGTCTAACCTTTATTAAGGTCACTTGTGTCACGTTGACTCGTCTCATTGTTGTGCTCCTTCGTTTCACGCATTACAGTCAAAATCGTCTGCAGTGACGTAAGTGTTTCGCTGCTAAGCGCGTGGGTGATTTTCCGGGCATGAAGGAGGGACAAACTTACAAGGGACCATCGCGCGATGTGATAAAAACTAGTATGCCAGACGCGCACGCGTTAAATTTATCTTGCCCCCGTTTTTTTCGAAGGGGGAAGGCCTCCTAAAAAGCTCTAGGAGCCCTTCCCGGCACGTATTCTCCTCGCAAGTGAATGCGTACAGGACGGTTTACATTAGGCTCATAGTCACGCGCGAATTCCTTTTCTACCGCTCACAATGCTTAGCTGAGCGGAAGTGATTGGTTGCGGTGGAAGTTAAATGAACACTCTGTGCGAATTTTCGCGTGATGACAAAGGGAAATTTCATTCAACTTGGGAGCATTGTGTCACACAGGAACAGGCGCGCTTTGCAGATCTACATTAGGATAGTTCGCAGCCGCTCACCACAGAAGCCGAGCCGCATTTCTCCGTTACATCTCAAGGGAACCACTTAAACATTATTCTGCAGAAGTATCGACAAAAAAAACATGTAAAAATCTTATAGTGTCGTTATGTAGAATCGCAGATGAAAGCATTCTTAAGGCAAATGCGTTTATGCCTCATGAAAGGCGTAAGTTGACCGGCACCGGCAGCGGCGTCAACAAGAGGGATATTGAAAAAATCTTCACGTGGCGAAGTCCCCTTCTTCAAGTCATCATTACGTCAGTGTGGTGTCACAACGTGATGTCACATGGTGACGAGTCATCGCCCCTTATTAAAATATGGGCCGATCACGGAGGCATCGCAAAACCGCGTGAGGTGCGGAAAGTTTGCTACGCCTCCCATCCCGAAGACCGTGTCAAATTACGTTAGGTGCCGAGAGCTTTTGTGGTGGAGATCAATACAATCGACTACGAATAACAACATAATATTCACATTCAAGCCGTCTTATGTAAATGCATAAACGAGCATGCGACTTTTTTTTAGTGACGTGGTCGACTGACAAGGTAAGCACGCGGTCCAAGTCACGTTTTAAAAAGGTCGCGTGGTTTTTTTTTTTTTTCGCCACACACCGACTTACTAACGGGGGACCTCTCCCTAGAGCCACCTAAGGCTTTGAGAGAGATGTATTGAAAAGAGAGAGCGAATATAATTAGGGAAAAGCAGGGAGGTTAACCAGAAATTGAAGCATCCGCTTTGGTGCTCCACACTAAGGGAAAGGGGAATGGAGAAGAAGAAGGAATATAAGAAAGGTAAAAAGGTTAACAAGGCTACGTCCACTTAGCTAACCTACACGCGGGGAGAGTTAAAGGAGTAAAAGAGAAAGAGGCGTGTGTGTGTGTGTGTGTGTGTGTGTGTGTGTGTGTGTGTGTGTGCGTGTGCGTGTGCGTGTGCGTGTGTGTGTGTGTGTGTGTGTGTGTGTGTGTGTGTGTGTGTGTGTGTGTGTGTGTGTGTGTGTGTGTGTGTGTGTGTGTGATAGAGTACTTGGAGAATTACAGGGCCAGGATTCCGTTCAAAATGATTGACCCTGTCGTGGTAAATTTCTACTGATATAGGTGACAGCAACGTCCCCCAAATCAATCAAACTCGCGCTATCGCGCTGATAATGTCGACGACCTTTCTCCGTGCACTTACTTTTTCATCAAGATAACGATTACCCTCGCGCAGTTGTATTTACATATCAGGATATGCCGTTTATTCGAAGCGGCAACACTCTCGACACCTCAATCAAATGCACGTAGAGATAAGGTTATGCATCCTGGCACGGTTATAACAACGACCGCGTACACTCATAGCCACGCTCACATTTTAGTTTCACGATTTGCTAATAACGTGCGATGCGCTTTAGCATGCTCTTGGGCTACAGCGTTGTTATGCGTTTGCCAGACTTGGCAGTAATAGATTTACGGTAAGTAAACTGATTATTGCTGTTATCAGTAATAAACTTAATTATTTCAAACACGTAATTTAAATAAATTTACTCATTGCTTTCGCAATCACTTATGACAGCACGCCGGCTTCCCTTGCGTCATTAAACATTGACCAATACAGAAAAGAAAATGAATATTGACAAGCTACTCCAAGTGACAAATCTCAAGCTTAGGAATTACCAGGAATGACGCAGGCCCCCGTACTTACGCAACCGTGTAGCATTCGAACAATAATCCTTGAGAAAGCTTGCTTTTGCTACGTGAATTGCATTACATTTGAAAATCATTATAACTGTAATGTAAATACTTTTAGTCAGCTGTTATTTGTACTGTAACTTAAATATATACTGCAATCTTCCTGTGAAGTAATAAGTAGTGTAATTTATTTTCTTAAAGGGTAATTTCACCAGATCTGGCACTTATCTACAAATCTAGTTTCGGGGATGATGCTGCCAAGGAGGTATCCCTGAATATTAAGGCCTTTAAGGTTGGCCGGTTAATGAATGGTGCTATGATGTAGTGATGTACAGTTAGATACAAACAAACAATGAGCTGTGCACTAAGGCAATCTTTTTTTTTTGTCAAATTTTTCGCATGGTTCTGTAACAATCCTCGTTCGTTCTTTCATGCTCTCGAAAACCGTGGCTGTAGTCACATTGTCATAGCAGTTGTGGTTGTTGTAATCACAATATGCCAGCAAAAATAAAGCATGGAATATCCGGTGTAGTACAATATTGACTAACCCGATCAGTAATAACTGAATGCGGAAACTCTTACATCTACACCCCTTCTCCCCACTCGCTAACCTCTCTCTTTTTCACAAACATGCGCAACAAATAATGGCAATCAAGTTCTCATTGAATGTAAAATTACACTAAAACACATGTGAACTACACTTCTAAATACGCAAGGACAAATATAAATACCAAAGGTGATATCACAACATCAATGAGAGAGGTAAGTTACCGCTACAACTCGCAGTGATGGCTAGAACTCGATGAGGCCCGCTGGGGCCTACTTAAGTATTCTTCGATAAAAATCAATTCCGTATTACGACGAAGCCAGAGATGTGTCAAAATGAAGGAAACTTAATACAGGTAACATGAACATTACGAGATGAGAGGCGAATAAATTAGTGACGTCACATTGACATTCAGGTGCGGAGGGCATAGGCGAACTTTCCAAAATAAAATTGTCACTTTTATTTTACTTTCTAAGATATATGACGGTGTATATTGAATGACAATATTGTTATCAATGAACCATTCATCAAGTCAAAACCGACTAAACTCCTAAATATTTCAATTTAGTGTGTGTTTAAACAAGCTTCAAGAAGAGGGTTTTTTTTTTCTTTAATATCAGACTGTGTATTTTATAGTTACACTGCTCGTTACATAAAGCTGTGTAAAGAATATGGGTCTCTAATTTTAGTCATCATTTCGAACAGCGTACAGAAAAAAGAAACCTGATTTCACCATTTAAATGGACAAGAAGTATATATTGGTCCCAATAAAACTACCTGTCTCTGACACAGTGACATGCAGAAAACAATACTGAGCGCATACGCCCTAACACCCTTCTTTGGTCATCTCTAAGGCCTTTCGACCTTTCGATTATCCTTCGCGTGTGTGGCATACTAGACGTTTCTATTTTACACGACTACCACAGAGTTGCCTGCTGTGAACGAGTTCGACTGCAGTGCTTTTCAATTTCTCGTCTCATTATCTGCGTCATTTTTCCTATTCTAACGCCCCAGTCAATAACACGAATACAAACGCCAATGCGGCAACTTCCAAACGATTGTCCAAAGCGTGTAGCTCATTAGTGAAATGCATAATTGGGATCGGTATCGTAGCCAAGTAACTTCGTTAAGGGGTAGGGGTTGTCAAACAATAGTTTATGCATGTTTGTGCGTGCGTGTCCTGTGTGTCTGTACACATACACATCCAAACTGGAAAATACCGGGGGGGGTCATACCCTTTACCACCCAGCCACCCCCCTCTCCCCCAGACTACGCCAGTGGCAGTTTTGCGTTCAGGGCTAGGGCGCTTTATTGAAAATTTGCTCCACTTCAGGTAACCTTTTGTTGACGTTTTTGGACGTTTCATTGATTACTTCCCTAAAGAGTTGTGTTCTACGAGGTGGAACATGTAGCGTGTGAAGGTGTTTGAATGGCACCGAGCACGCTAAAGTACGCATTATCCGCTCCAACCGAAATGCATTCGTCGGTATCGATCTCAGCCGTGCTACATCGTTACCACTGGACTTTCACAGGGAGCGTACAGATTGAATCACTCTTGTCCGGAGGGGCCTGCAGCTACTCTTTTCCGCCCAAATATGCAAAGACCGAAACCATATTGGCACCAAATATGGTCCCACAGCATGATAGGCCCTTGTGCTATAATCCAAGCATGAACGGAAGCTTGTAGCAATCGTGAGGTAGACGCGCTGCGGCCAACAACAGTACCAGCAGCCGGGCGCTCCGCTACGCTAGACAGGTGTGATTTTATTATATGTTATTAAGATGCAACAAAAAGCCGCCCCGCCGCGGTGGTCTATAGTGGCTAAGGTACTCGGCTGCCGACCCGCAGGTTGTGGGATCGAATCCCGGCTGCGGCGGCTGCATTTCCGATGGAGGCGGAAATGTTGTAGGCCCGTGTGCTCAGATTTGGGGGCACGTTAAAGAACCCCAGGTGGTCAGAATTTCCGGAGTCCTCCACTACGGCGTCTCTCATAATCATACGGTGGTTTTGGGACGTTAAACCCCACACATCAATCAATCAACAGAAGGTCATGCAAGCCGTTCTCGAGTCACACCAAATGGGTTTTTTAAGTCGGTCAACTACCTCGGAGCAGCCGTGGGCGTTGGTGATCAACTCACCTCGCTGTAGCGTCCTCCATCCTCGCCTCGTGAAGGGCGCCTGCTGCGCGGACGCCAGGTGCGGTACTCGTTCGAGCGCCGGGACGAGGAGCACGAGCACGGGCTCCACTTGCACGCGCACTGCGGCGTCGTCACAGCCCGCATGGAGCGATCCACACTGCCGGCGACGTCGCGAGGAAGCAGCAGCTAGCGATGGGCGCAGCAGCCGACGCAGCGCCGCGCCGGCACCAGCGCTTCTCGACGTTGATAGAGCGCGCGCGGACGCGGCGGCAGGATGCGCGCCGCCGCGCAGCGCGAACGTGCAAGCGGCGGCGGCGGCAGCGTGCCAGCGGGGGAGGGTCGACACATGCGTCACTTGCAGAGGCCGAAAGGCAGCAGAGCCGCCGTTGTTATTTGTCTGAGGCAATGAGGTGAACTGGCGAGGGGCAATAGGGCGGGAAGATAGCTTCGGTCAGTGTGTTCTCGCGAAAGCTTTTCCACGGGCACGTTTGCATGCCGTCCAACGCCTTTCAGCGTACTCGCCACCATACCCCCCTCCCCACCTTACCACTCGGGAGAATTCACTTGTCGATTGTACCCACTCATCCAGTCAAAAGATCCTGGCATCCTGGTGCGTGGAACAACCAATAAGTAATTAGAGTATTTGATTGATTGGTTTATTGATCGATTGGTTGATTGATTGATCAATCGATCTATCGGTTCATTCATTGATGCGTTCATTCATTATCTGAGGGAAGTTAGGTAATGGAGCTGGAGCAATCAGAACGCACGTCGACACTGGCATGGCCTCTGATACAGAAAGAGTGACACCACGCCTAAGTGAGCAATAACTTGAGATTCTGCTTTTGAGTGGAAAACAAATATAAAATATGACGCACAGGTATCCACTGAAATGCACTTACTCGAAAAAAATTATTCGGTAAGGCTGACGAAGCGCGAGGTGATTCGTCAGACATTCCTTCCATTATTTTTTCATCCTATTATCTCTGCCACCTAATTCCGTGCCGCCCGCCACACCTTACGTAACAATTTTTCCTTCATTGGTGCTAAGTTATTGCGGTTAGTGACGTGGCACACTTCGCCCTGATGCCCATGACACAATGATAGTGCATGTAAAGTCTGTTCCACACTTAGGAGAAATCTTGGAGCGCATGGCATCGCGGTGCAGCCGGTGCTGCCGTCGCGCGCCGGCAGTAGCTCACGAATGCGCAGGCACTTCAGAACCGTGGTGTTGAACCGCATCGTCTGTAGCAGCGGTGCGCGCTGGCAACATTGTCGGGCGAAGTGCTGATTTCACCGTCGCGGCGGGAACTGGGCCGATATTCTGTACTACACGTTGGGCGATGCCAACCTATAAGCCTTCATTGGCGATAATCGGGTTCTATAGAATCACTATTAGACTACGTATGTTGTTTGCTCTTTTGAAACGCCGTAGTACTGCATTCGCGTATATCTATCCTTCTTGTATGCACTGCAGCACGCTGCGACGGGGAAGACCATAAGTAGCACGTACCACGCCTGGTATTAATTTCACGCTATAGAAAAACGAAGCACTTTACGGCCACTGCAGTGCAGCTTTGCGGGTTCAACAACATAAAACGATCGATAACGATATCAGGAATGCTGTAGGTAAAGATAACGACCTGAACGTGCTTCTCGACTGCACTCATTACATAAGGCAGTGCCCACTCGCCATTGCTGAAATGCACGCGCGAAGCTTCCAACTTCACTTAATAGCTCGTCATGTCCCCAGCGGCAGTGTTAGCGGCGCTCATTTTGAATGGTAGTAAGGCGTGCAGTGACGCGATGAGCGATATCGGCCCAGTTCCCACAGTAACGATGAAATTCGCCCGCTGCCCGACAATGCGGCCAGCGCGCGCCGACGTGGCAGACGACGCGGTGCGACCGTTCAGCACTTTGCCTCTCAAGCGTCGGCGAACGCGCGAGCAGCTTCCGGCACACGACTGCCGCACTGGCCGCATCTTGGCCGCATCGCGATGCCATGCGCCACGAGATTTCCCTTTAAGCGTAAAACACATTACGAGGTACGTTGACTGCCTGCGCGCTGTTTGTGGACTTGTGAATGTGCTCTTAAACAAATACCACTTTCCGCACCAACAATTACCATGACATTTTTTTTCTAAAACCATAAGTCCCAGCTGTATCTTGTGCGTTTATCTTTATCCAATATGAACTGTCTATACGCCTACTGTTATTACCAGCAACCGAAGACAGATAGCTTGTGCAATCAGAACGGTTCAAGCGCATACTGCGCTTGGTAAAAAAATTTTCAGAGAGATGTTTCAGAAATCTTGGAAGATAGTATTAACAAACTCCGTATGATCAGCCAGTGGAGCTGAAACGTGCAGCCACATGCAGTGGTTATTACTGGGCTAATACCAATGGTTGATTAAAGACTTCCTTAATTAGTGCCCGCGTATGTCAAAAAGTATTTATTTGTATTTGCCACCACGAGTTCCCTTCATCACATTTCATTCTCTTCGCCCTTTATTGGGACGACTTTCTGCTCTCCGAGACTAGAGTATACCAAGTACTCTGAATTGTTAAACAATATACATACACATTATAAACAGCGCAAGATAAACAGCGCATGAAGATAATAGACGGAAAAAAAAGAAAGCGTCGGTTCTGTTCTCTTTTGATCGCGTCCCTTGTCTTTACCGCTGTCTATGATCAAGATCTCACAAAATGATGAACCTCACATGATGGCCAAATTCTACGCAGTCCGCAATAGGAAACGGGGACGATATTCTTTAAGCTTAAGAAAGCGAATTAGTTCGCTTGCTCTCGCGTAAATGGCCAGAACTGCGCAAACTTAGTGAAGTGGTTATACACACGAGTGCTACGCTTTTAGAGTAGTTATTATAGCTAGAGCACATGCGCTTTCGTATTCCCTGACTGCGGATGCAACAACGCGTTAGAGTCTTTTTGCACCTCGACTACTCTGGATCATGTGACCTGAGCAAAATGCCACGTATGAATTCGTACCAACACCGCACAATTACCTTAAATAAAAAGCAAGGTTCTGCCATGGCATGCCGCGAGTATAGATATATCGCCCCTGTCAAAATAGTCTGCACAAGTGTCTGAATCTCTCATGCAGACCACCACACGTGCCGGACTGATAAGTTAGCCACTTGCGCCCCGCCGCGGTGGTCTAGTGGCTAAGGTACTCGGCTGCTGACCCGCACGTCGCGGGTTCGAATCCCGGCTGCGGCGGCTGCATTTTCGATGGAGGCGGAAATGTTGTAGGCCCGTGTACTCAGATTTGGGTGCACGTTAAAGAACCCCAGGTGGTCGAAATTTCCGGAGCCCTCCACTACGGCGTCTCTCATAATCATATGGTGGTTTTGGGACGTTAAACCCCACATATCAATCAATCAATCAAGTTAGCCACTTGCCTGGACATGCACAGATACGTTTTAGTGCCTTTTGTCTTGTGCACCTTTTTCAGTTGTTACTCGGCGCTTGTGGTGTCTTGGCTTCTCTCTCCTCGATTCCATATTTGCACACCCTGTCTGTTTAACATGATTACCAGGGTCAATGGCTGATCCGTGTCACTATAGGGTTCTATTATACCTACTCTGTAAAGCATCGCGCTTCGCACTATTTTGCTGGCATATACAACACTGTCCGAGCCAGTATCGACAGCCACGTGCCGCTCTACCAATGACGTCACCCGTGACATTTGTTTTCTCAAATCACATGATCCCGAGTTGTTTAAATACAAATAGGCCGACCCCCCCCCCCATCACACTCACCTCATCCTATAGTGCGATAAACCCGCTTTCTTTTCATGATAGCCGACGCTGCCATTCGTCGCAACTGTATACTGCACAGACGCTTTATCTTTCGCGACTAGGTATACACTGTCTTATGGGAGTGTGATAACGTTAGCCTCATAAAATATGACAGAAGCAAGAGTACTCAAGCGAATGCCTCGGAGTCTTTACTCTTTATCTGCTCCTTTGTTTGTCCCAGGTTATAAAGCATGAATGCATAGGGTGCATTCTTTTGCCGGGTTACGGATTTGTTCTCCGAAAGAATACAAGCGCGTACCTGGTCCTGTGGCCCTTTCGGACCCTTTGCATTTACGAATCAGACATACTCGGACCTTCGTGAATGCGCAGCTTTCGTGTTATATGAGAATATTTCACAAGTACGAAAACGGTGCATTCGTACTGGTCTCTTACGCACAATTGTTTTAGGTCTGTGTGTTTAGAAAAAGTTTATTCTATCATGGGACGCAACAAACCTAAGGAACGAGCGTCTCTACAACAATCACAATAACAAACAAATGACAAAGCACAACATACATTACACATTTAAACAAAAGTGTCCAAGTCCGTAGGGTTTCCATAGTCCATGGTACTAATAACTACATACACTACATTTATACACTAATCACAATATGGACAATATACATGATGATATATGTACAAAATTTACAAAACTTGGTGAAGATGTTAGGAAATATGTACAACAGGTATCAATATTAGTGAAATTTGCATAACTTACAGCATTATAAGGAAGTGCATATATACAAGAGCTCACACCCATATGGGACATACGCAAACACACAGAAATAGTAAACACATACTGATAACATGCACTAATCAGACATTGACAGGTGACCTGGCTATAGGAACCAGGCCAGGGGGAAGACTACGTCTGTCTGTTTAGAAAAAAAATTATTTACAACATGTACAGCTTGCTGTACTTGCTGTAATTTATTTACAGCATGTCTGTCTACAAGTCTTTTGGCGCCCCATAAAAAAAAGAAAATATACGAATTTTCCTTTTTTAAAGAGTCATTTCACTGTTGTTAACGTGGATGACCTGCCAAGCTGCTCAGCATACGACACGTAGGTTACACAAAATTTCGAAGCTTAGCCGATCACGCACCCTTCATTTAAATCCGAATGAAGTCCCTTTGCGATTTAGGGCTTGCTTCTTTTAATTTAGGTTTTCCATTTGTGTAGCATGCATATGTAAACGTATACGCATGTGCCGTCTTGTCTGACTTGGAATTTCGTGCAAACCCAATCGGTGTTTGCCGTCCATGGGTTATTTTCGTTTTTAATAGACTACTTTTGAGTAGTATTATTAGCCCTATTTGTGTGAGAGGTACGTTTTTTTGTTGTTGTTGTTTTTTGCAGACGACGTACATACACATGTCATAGCAATATAAAACTTCACCGCAAAAAGGCACGCTCTTTGTTCTGCACAATTTTTTTCGCAGTTTAATGCGAGTATGACATTATCTGTGTGCTTCTCACCTCGGGCTGTATGTGTTCCCCGGCATGCAACGACCTACAATCGTGCAACAATCAAACCACATATTCTCTCTCTAGTTGAGCGTAGGTAGCGGTGAATTGCAGGATGTCACGATCTGCTGAGCCGAATGCGCTTCACACGGTGCAGTGCCTGTCAGCGGGGGAGCGAATCCGGCCTTTGTATTGCGGTGCGTCAGAGGGGCGACCGGAAATCAAAGTGCTGCCACCGCAGCGACCTCGCGGTTTCGATCAGGCACCCCGCGTTTGTACGTATGCGTTGGTACGCGACCGGGTCGTAGGGCAACCGACTAACGTCACCGCGGGATATCCACGGCGGTCAGTGCGGGCGGGGCACACCTCGAGCGTTCAGTGTCCCGCTGCTGCACGCTAACTGCGTAACTGTATATTTGGGTTAACTGCAGCGTATTAGCTATAGACACCTGATTTCCCTGCGGCATTTCGAGACACTGCAATACAAAGTCCACCTCGGTGTAACAGTGCCTATCGTGCTCGACTGGTGACCCAAAGGTGGCGGATTCAATCCCAGCCACGGTGGTCGCATTTCAATTCAGGCGAAATGCATGTCCCATGCCCTTGAACTTTGCGAAGTCAATGCACGTTGAAAAACACCAAGTGGGCGAAATTTCTGGAGTCCTCCGCTACGGCGTTTCTCATATTCATGGGGGGGGGGGGGGGGGGGGACGTAAAACACCAGATATTTTTGATACTTCAACAAAATGGTGATTATTCGAGCTTGTTGGTATACGAAATGCGCGACATACTAGAAGCAGCGCGAATGTGCGCCTGCTTTCTGTGTGCGCTCTGATTTCCGTTCTGTTTTAGCGCTTCTTTGCGGTAGTATGACAACATCTCGTTCCACCATTGTTTGACTGTTTGACAAGCAGGCACTACGCGACTTAATTCAAGTAACAATGCCGACAGTTTTTACTTGGCATGTTCGTCCGGTTAACCTCACTGTTGTTCGACGCTCACTTCTCCTTCCCTCTTTCTTTCTGTTTCAATGCGTATTTACATTTATTTGACGCACAATGACGCTCATTCATAAACGGCGGATGTAGCAAATCACGCGTGTTCTGTACGCTGACACGCACTAGAGAAATTATTGTGAACAGATTTTATGGTACTGCGTGGATAAACCGGGAACAAAGCCTATCTCAGATCAAGAGATGTTATCGAAGCCAAACAGTTTCGAATGCTCTGTAAGCAATTCGTGGGACGCAACATTTGCAAATGTTTGCCCTAACCTTTTTTTTATACCAATGTGTAGGCCCTTCGCCATCAGGTCCAAGCAAGAAAGTTGCCAGACGCGATAGATTCTCTGTTGCATACCCTCAACAATTTTCGACGCGTCAAGGTTGTACGTGATTGACAGTTCCAACCCCTACCCGTACAGTCGGGCATGCCGAACTCCGTCTGCGCAGGGCGTTCGTTATTTCTTTTTTACGCGCAACGGACTCCTTGTCAAAATATGGACTCAGAAAATAATTTTAGCGGCGAAAGAGGGAGATATATACTATTTACGCGAAGACTGATGAACGAAACCGCGTGCGCGCAACCTTGGCTGTTTTCTCAGATACTTTCCTGGACAAAATCGCGTTTAACAACCGTAACGCTCGTAATTTTTGTCAGGATAACCTCTTCTCTGGCGAGGTGGTGCTTACTGAACACATTCTAGTTACACAAAGATCGAAAAAGAACAAACGCAGAAGGAGGGAGGAAAAAGGGGAGTGCAGCGCCTGTATCCTCCTCCTGTTTTCTTTCTTTGTCGAACTTTGCGTTAAACTGTAACATGTTCCTTCACTTCACTGGGATAGCTGAAAAACGGGGGAAAAGAACAACATTTTTTCTTGCGCTGTGTATGATATAAATATTATAGTCACGGTAACCTCACTACCCATAATGTGATGTAGCGATGACAAATTGATGTTGCTAAAGCTCAATACTTTTGTTGTCCCTCACGCCACCTAATTTTTTTTTTCAGTATAAATGTGTCGTTGAGTTCTTGAGGTGAACGTACGTTCTTGAAGCTGTTCTTGGCGGCTCACTTCTTGAGGCTGTTCATAAAGCAAAGATACTTTACAAATAAGAACTTGCTGGAAAAGAGAACACAAACTGAGCCCACGAACTTGTTCATTCGTTTCCTTTCACCGTTTCAACTGATTCATTCGGCGTGCAGTCACGTGACATTCCGGTTCTTTACCTGCGCTCTCGACTTTCCTGCTTTTCTTCCCTCACGCAAGGTAACGCAAATGTTGTCAGTGTCTGAATAGCATAAAAAGAAACTGATACTAAAAGCATCACAGTTTGCAAGCAGAGAAAACATTCAGCACTCGACATTTTTATTTGTTTTTTATATATTTTTATGTTTTTGTGCTTCGTGTATTACTCGATACGCGTCCATACAACGTACGCGTCAGCTTTAGAGAGATAGCAAAGCAACAACTCTTGTTTTCGATAACCGAACGGCTCTTAGTTTCTTTAAGTGACACTCCGCGCCTCTACTTCGCGCCAATGAGAACAACTTCGGACACGAAGAATCTCTCGAGAAATCGACGACACTCCCGCGCAGCTACACAGCGCGAAGCAAGCAAGACGCGCGGTGTGAGACCACCCTGAAGTGGGCCGCCCCGCACACGCGCACCGACTATATGCGACGCGTGCCAGTTCATCCATCGGCCATGCTGCGAGACATCGACTGTGCTAGAGGTGGCACGTGCGTGCATGCACGCCGAATCACATCTCGTCACACGTGCATACCGGCGAAGCGACGTCGGACGACGGCCGTACGGGATCGGAAAACATGGCCACAAGCGGCGGCGTGTGCATACACCGGCCCGATCTATATACGGTGCGTGGCGCGTACACCGGCTCTGTCATCCAGCCAGGCGTGACTCCGACGCCGGGGACAATGGGTCGCTCTGCCGCTGCACGGCCGCGCAGACGTGTAACTGGAGACGCGCCTGGCCGTGTACACAGCATCGGACTGCGACGAGTGTGTGCGCGAGGTGCCTGACGAGGTGTGAGCTGAATGCCACGCACTCGCGGACGTTTTGCGGATCGCGCTGCCGTAGAGGCTTTCCCTGTGCAATGTTATTAGATGGCACCGATATCTAGACAGGCTTTCGGTGTTTAGCCTGGCAGGGCCGCCAAGTATAAATGGGCCACAAGCCTGAGGGTATACACGGAAACGAGCCTGCGAAAAGAAATTTTGGTACACGTGTCAGTGGTGGATAACCTGCTGAGAAAGCCCATAAAGCAGCCTCATGGAAAATATATGTTCGAATTTTAAATTCGTACTGGCCTGAGGATTTATCGTGTCATGTGGGATGGTGGCAAGTGAGGCTGCTAATGACCTAACGTTTCGGCTTCCGACGTTGAAACGAAAATCCTAGCAGATGACACCGCGATTAAGAAGTAGAAAGCTAGAACCCGAAAGATAGAGAAATATTCCTAATTTCAAACTTTTCTAACAGTAATCTGAAGCTCTGTCAGTATTTCTAAGGAAATTTAATTTTGATGCATATATATGTATGAATCAAAAAGATCTATTTTTCAGTGTACTTCACAATCCTGATGCTAATACTGCACATGCTCAATTATACAACGGTTAAAAATTGTATGATTTTCGCCAAAGCGCCGCTGCGACAATAGCGGTATGTTATGCGTATACCGATCCGATATTCTTTACCTGTTGTGGATTCACTAATTAAATCAATGTACAGCTTTTTCTTTCAATTTTTGTATGCGTTCACCGCGAATCAAAATCCATCCACCAAAAAACCTTCAGCTTTTTGTTTGTTTTGTTTTTGTCACCTTGTATCACTGCTGCTGTCTTGACAGATTTGTCAACTGGCTGTTTCGAACCAGCATATCAGAGAATACACCTTTTTGCGATGTTCACTTTGCATGCTCTTCTGCTTCACCGCAATATAAGATTAAATCATTCAGATAAGGAGAGGGAAATTCAAAGGAAAGAGACAGGGAAGATAACCAGCTTGCACTGTGTTCAGAGTTGACAATAGTATATAGATGACGATAGTATAGCTGAGAATACAACATTCATCTTATGCCTGGCTTCTATATTCTTCAATTTATGGGATGCTTTGTGAATGTATGGGACCACTACCGGCTTTTTTTCATGTTTGGTGGGTTTTTTGCATGACACAAATCCAGTAGCGGTCCATCGACCCAAATCCGGTAGTCCTTCAGCGCACGAGCGCCCAACTACAGACACAAAGAAAGTTTATCCGATCCAATCAGTGAATGAGCATCTATGGTAATCCTTTGGGGACGGCGATGCCGGCGAGCAGAGCTTGCATTTGTCCACAGGCTGTGACCAACTATAGTTTCGACATACCACAGCGCACAAGCATGCGTAAGATTCGCGCATTAGTATGAATGACGGCGGCAGCCTTGAGACACAGTTTGTGCTCTACAGTTCCCTTGGGACTACGTGTGTAGTGTTACTATTGACCTCGTTAGCTCGTCTTGCAGGCCACGCCGGCAGCTTGTCTCAAGGACAAGACGCCCTACCGAAGAGCAGTATCTCTCGTAGAACGGAAAGCACGCGCACGTCCGACGGCGTGCCCGGTGAGTCCAGTGCCCGCAGCGGTAAGCAGTGGCGGAAGGAGGCCGAACGAAACGGAATCCGACGAGCTTGGAAGAGCGGCGAGAGAGAGCGGCACGGTGTCCACTGGAGAGGTGGTGAACCCCTACGCACATTAACTGCACAGTGAAAAATCATTCGGATCAGACTGACGATTGAATTAATATAACTGATGAGATGAGGGAGGGCCGCCACTTTTCAGGTTCATTCTCCTTTCCGCCTCTTCTCGGGAAATTGGGAAACATATGCCTCTGCCATGAATATACAGTTGGACCCTGTACTTCCCGCTCCCGTAAAGTAGTACTACACGTCCGCAATGTCCGGCCGGCATAGCTCCGCCGAGTGGCGCGCACCTGTTCGTCCCGCGGGCCAAACTGTGCCGAACGGCACCGTGGAATGAGGGCCCTGCGGCGAGGTATTTGCACCTGCCCCACGCTCGGCATGGCACGCTCGTCCTCCCTTGCTCGGACGGCATGGCCCACCGACACAACAGGGGCGCAGTGCACGATCGGCGCTCTTCTGTTACACTTGTTTCTTCTTTTTGTTAGCCTTCTCTCACGCCTTTCTCACTCTCTCCGAGCCAGCGTTATGTGTGTTCACCACAGGGCCTGAGCGAAAGTTCGACCGGACGCCACGCAACCGATCGAGTGTCGTGACCTCTCGAGAAGAGGCCAGCGCACCTCCCTCCTACGCTTAGTATGGGAAAGCGGTAGCGCATTGCCTCCCATCTTTTGGCGCGTGGACAGCTCTGTACGCCAGCACAGCTCGCTCTGACGCTGCAGCGTCCCTTGCCGAAGTCGGCAGATGAAGCCCCGCTAGTAGGAGCAATCGACGTGCGCAATCGACTCACGCTCTCTACTGTGACCACATACCCTGCGCTTCGTTCCCACCCAAAGGGTGATCGTGTTCCTTCCAGGTCTGGGCGCTATAGTAAGGAACAGCAAGTTTTCCCTCCCTTATCCCCTGCGTAGAGTATCAGACTAGAGCGCACTAGCTCAGGCCGACCTCTCTGCCTTCTGATCAATTCCCTCTTTCTCTATCTTGCCAACGAGCTATGGCCGAGTTCCTGGATAACTCCGAGACAGCTGCCACAGTCACCAGGCTTCGACTTGTGTTTTCTCACAATGCATGACCCCAGATTTATTAATAATTCTCTTTCATAACCATTGTCTTCTTTATTTAACACCGCCTCTTCCACAACCCATTCAACACAGCCTCCCGCAGGCAAGAAAGAACTCACACACATGTGCCTAAGACGACTCAAAGGCAAAATCGTTCTTCTTTTTCAACTTAGTTGATGTATTGATCGCCGTCGTCCGAAAGCTTTCTGCAGCTCGCATGGTTTTGCACTGCCTTCGTGATTGGTTCCCCTTTAACCAAGCGACAATGTCATTTGTGGCGTTACCATGTAGCGTCACGTTATAACTACATAGTGACATCGTGGTGACGTCACAAGATTTGTTGAACTGGGACGTTCCTAGGAAGTCAACAGGAGATGTCAACGCACGATGATTGTTTTTTTGCATCCCTCGTGTTGACGCCGATACCACAGGAAGCCACCGCTGACGGCCCATTTTCCCGTTTTCTGAGATATCTCGGGCTATCAAGGGCGCGTGCACGACAACGACAGCAGCCGTGGCATACCTATAGTTACTCCTGCCACGGCTGCTGTCGTTGTCGTGCACGCGCCCTTGATAGCCCGAGATATCTCAGAAAAGGGGAAAATTGGCCGTCAGCGGTGGCTTCCTGTGGTATCCTTCCTGTGGCTTCCTGCCGTGGCATACCTATAGTTACTCCTGCCGAGGAGGAAGAAGATGACGAAGCTGTTGCTGCTTGGCTAAGTAGCTCTGTCTGCATTTATTGTTTATTTTTGTTTATATTACGGCTCAGCACTGCTCAAGACGTCAGGCGACTCGAAAAGGTACCTGCCGTATCGGCGACCGACGGTTGCTGCGCAGCCCGCCCGTCGAAATGTGCTAGAAGAAACGAAACAAGCATCAGGGAGAGCGCCG
Organism: Rhipicephalus microplus; assembly: GCF_013339725.1. NCBI lineage: Eukaryota > Metazoa > Arthropoda > Arachnida > Ixodida > Ixodidae > Rhipicephalus > Rhipicephalus microplus. The sequence goes on from NW_023612526.1 coordinate 40,572, forward strand.
CCATGACCTCCCAAGATGTGACACCAGGTCAGAAGCACCAGCTGGTTTGCGCAAGCATACCTGACTGCAAGCGACAACACAGCGTTGAATCAGAGGACGAATCAACTGTCGTCGGGGACCACAGCGGGGCGAACCTCACAGATCTAGACATGGACGAGGGTGGTTTCCGCCTTGTGCGACATCGCAAAGACAGGACGGTTGGCATTCCTGTGTCAATTGCTCCAACATCCGAAGGAGCTAACTTGAGGCAAGTGAATCCTATTGACCTATACTCGGAAATTGAAGCGATTCTCGGTGGAGCCCCAGTTAAGAGCCGTTTCACAGCACAGGGAGCCCTGCTCTTGGATATAGAGACAGAACACCAAGCTAATATGCTTCTAGAGACCAACACTATCTGCGGCCTTGCCATATCTGCCCGTGTACCACACAGCTACATGAAAAATGCAGGCATTATAAAAGGGGTCCCAAGATGGTACTCGGACGAAGAGCTGTTAACGTACCTGAAACCTCAGGGAGTATACCACGCAAGAAGAATCATACGACGGGTCCAAACCTTATCCTCCGAGTGGGAATCAAGGCGCACTGACTCTGTAATTCTCACATTCGCTCCCAATTCGGAACGTCCAGAGAAGATCAACCTTGGCTTCACCAGACACGAGCTGGTAGACTACGTGGAGACGCCGCCACGCTGTTTTAAATGTCAGCATTTTGGACATGTTGCTAAGCACTGTCGTGGGGAACAAAGGTGTAAGTGCTGTGGGGGGCCTCATGACTTTAAGACGTGTACAAGTAAAGAAAAACTTGTGTGTGCAAACTATGGCGGCGACCACCCAGCTAGCTACGGCCGATGTCCAGCACGAACAGCTGCGCAGCGAAGAAATAAGACGTTTGTCCTCGGCCCGAAGACTGTGAACGAACCATCGCTCACAAAGAAGACGTCCGACGCGCCACAACATGGCGGTTTGGAAAACGAGTACGCAGGAAATTTTCCGCGCCTAAATCCGACAAGAGCTGCTACTGAGTCAACGCAAGTGCTCAACGCTGGTGAGAAATGTATCACGAAAAGTCCGCCAAGCGCACCTACGCTGATGCACTGAGCCCACCTCAAGTACCATCTGGAAGCTAACAGCAAGAAAACCTCGAGCACGTTATTCGCGCTCTGTTCACCGCACTGCGTTCACACGTCGCTAAGATGCCTGCGAGTTCAACGAAGGATATGTTGGAAGCAGTCCTGGCTCTAGAGTCAGTGTTACTTTGCTCTGCTTCCACAAACACACAGTAGAATAATGGCAATGTCTCGCCCACCTGGTCTATTTCGTCCTTCAAAAGTGCCCTTAATAATGCATTGGAACTGCGCCGTTCTTCTAAAACGTCTATGCGAACTCAACCTTTTCCTGCGCGACATTCCAATACCGATTCTAGCCCTCTCCGAAGCCGGTCTACCGAATGCAAGGACGCTCCCAGGGTACACCCGACACGGCAACCCGAGCATAACGTCGTTTGCAAATGGAAGCGCAATGATATACATAAGGCGGGAAATACCTCACGTCGCCTTACCAGTGCAAGACCTCTGTTCCAACTCACTGGAAGTCGCTGCTGTGCAAGTGTGCCTGGGAATACGAAAACTGAGTGCGGTATCGGTGTACATAAGCCCACGAAAAAGGTCTCCATGAAGACTTTCCTAAAGGACCTTTGCACTCAATGTCCTGCTCCTCGAATAATTTGTGGTGATTTTAACGCGCACCATACACTCTGGGAAGATAAGAGTGTAGATTTTCGAGGCAAAGAACTTCTAGCAGCTGCGGATGCTGCCGACTTATGTGTGGCGAACGATGGCAAACCTACATTTTTCAGGCCACCAGATTCATGGAGTGCAATAGACCTTGTACTTCACTCCACGGACCTTCTGGTATCATCGACCACGGCTCCAGACAGAATGGGCAGTGACCATTTCCCCATCTTCACCAATATCCTGGGATTTCGAACTGCTGGTCGACAATTCTGCAATGTAACACGCTGGGACACCTACAGAGAAGCGTTGGACAAATCCACTGGTGAGCTGTTCGCAGATATGTTGCGAAGCAAGCGAGCAGCAACTTCGTTGCTGAAACTGCCCGGCCATTTTCCTGCTTCTGACTTGAAATTGAAGAACCTCTGCGCAGCACGTAGACGGGCGGAGCGGAAAATGATGAGAACAAAAGGAAATCCGTCTGCGAAAACCAAATATAACAAGATAAACGCTGCGATTCGTCGCCATACAAAAAAATTAAGACGAAATCAATGGGCCGCTTACTGTGAGAGTTTATCAACGTTTACGCCCTTGACAAAGCTATGGGCAGTAATAAATAGTCTTTCTGGGAAGATCCGAACACACAGGCCATTCGAAGCACTCGCTTTGAAACAAGGGATAGATTTGCAAACCCTTGCAGAGGATTTCGCAGACGTGTACACATCTGGTAGATCAGCAGGAGCGGCGATTCCTCTGTCACCCCAGGTTTTTCACACGATGGATACGCCATTCACCTTTCGAGAGCTGGATATGGCACTTAGCAAATTAAGAAGACGCTGTGCCGTGGGTCCCGATTTGATCAGCAATCAAATGCTGACAAATCTACCATATGAGCGAAAAAGGGCCCTTTTGGACATACTTAATCATGTCTGGAGCACGGGAGAGATCCCATTTGTTTGGAAGACAGCATGGGTGGTGCCAGTCCTAAAGTCCGGAGAGAATCCTACGAGCCTCGCGTCATATCGACCGGTATCTCTTACATCATGCGTATCCAAGTTGATGGAAAGATTAATATGTACAAGATTAACTTGGTACCTTGAACACGGAAGACGATGGCCATCGTGTATGACTGGTTTTCGCCCATGACTGAGTGCCCAGGACAGGGTTTTGGACCTATTAAGCCACATCGAGCAACACCACGTCAGCGGACTCTCGACACTCGCCATCTTCATGGACGTTGCCAAGCATATGATTGTGTGCTTCAGGCAGGCATCGTGAACGGGCTCCAAGCCATGGGTGTGTCGGGAAATGCTCTTCGGTTCGTACACAAATTTCTCAGAGACCGCTGTGTCCGCGTTAAGCTTGGAAATGTAACGAGCGAAGAGAGACGCGTTTCCCTCGGCGTCCCACAAGGAAGTGTTTTATCTCCCTTGCTTTTTAACGCTGCCATGGCCAGCCTTCCCGACACTCTGCACTTAGCTCTGAAAGCAGTTAAAATATCCATCTACGCCGATGACATCTGCATTTGGATCTCAGGGTACCAGCACAAACGTTTGGCCCGCATAGCACAGAGCGCTATTTCAATCATTGAGCGTCACTTGTTGACACTTGGCCTATCTTTATCAGCGGAAAAATCGGCCTTCATGCTCTTCCCGGGAGCGCGACGGAAGTAAACACGTCTGTCACTGAATATTCGAGGCCACTCAATTCGTTGTGCAACAAGTGTCCGTTTCCTGGGCATTACCATCGACAACAAGCTATTATGTCGACGTGCGGTTGATGGTATAGTCACTGCATCAGTGCAAAGGATCAACGCTCTTCGTCGCATGGCAAGGGTCCGTTGGGGCAACAATCCTATGTCCATGCTTAAATTGAATGATGCGCTTATAACAAGCCGCATTCTTTATCAGCTGCCCCTGATATCAGCATCACCAAGCCAGTTCGAACGCCTAGAGGCAGTGCACAGGAAGGGTCTTCGCTTGGCGATGGGAGTCCCTCAGGCTGCTTCAAACACGAAGGTCACCAATGAAGCCGAGTCTCTTCCGCTCCGCCTTTTGGCGTCTCAGGCCTTATTGACGCAGCTGTCAAGACTGGGCGAGTCCTTCGCAGGCACGGCGCTTCTCCGGCGGCTAAGAGCAAGAACTGGCTCACATTTCAACGCGGCACTAAACACATTTCGATATTTAAGCTTGAAACTGCCTAAACGGCGCCCTATGGACCCGCCATGGTCTTTTGTGGATGTTGCGTGTAACTTCAGCGTACCCAATCTACCAGCGAAGCGCACCATTCCAGCCGCGGAAGCAAAATTTCTTGCACTGGACCACTTGAGCACCATGTACCGCAACCACCTACAAGTGTACACCGACGGATCAGTGTGAACACAAACGGATAGCTGCGCAGCGGCTTTCTGCATACCCTGCCTTGGCGTGTCATGGTTGGGCCGCCTGGATCGCGTGGTTTCGTCCACAACGGTGGAAAGCGCTGCAATCACGGCGGCTTTGCGAAAATTGCGATCCTTTTCTGCACGAGATGTTGTAGTGCTGACGGACTCCAAATCGGCGCTACAAAGACTGCATCGTGGCCTACCTCAAGAAAAGGCCACCAGGCAATCTCTGGCACTAATCAAACACGTAAATGTCAAGGGTTTTAATATAAAGTTCCAGTGGATCCCATCCCACGTTGGCATTGAGGGCAATGAAAAGGCTGATGCCCTTGCATGCGAAGCACGTACATCGTTTCCAAAAGTAAGAACTCCCAAGACTTACCAGAACAACAAAGATGTGATACCCAATCATTTCAAGGCGATCTACAAGTTTCCACACCAAGCATGTGTAATTCATGGACTTTCTCGTGAAGAAGCGACGCTGTTGTACCGCATAAGAACCGGCTCCGCATACACCCCGGCGTGGTCATTCAAGACTGGGAGATACGCTTCCCCGTTCTGTGCCTTCTGTGGTGACATCGGGGATATTGAACATTTCATTTGGCTTTGCCCACAGTTTGATGTGCAAAGAGCAGCGATGATCCGCACCTTGCGAAAAGGCTGTCATAGGCACCGGACAGTGTATGACGTCATCTTTCCTGAAGGACCCGCGGCAACTAGGAGGAACGTGCAACGAATTTTGTTAGTCTTCCTGCGAGACACTGGGCTGCCTGACACGTGGTGACATTTTCCAAATTCATGAGATGCTCAGGCAGAACAATTGCCGGCCATGCAGGCCAGGCTAACCCCGCCTGCTGCAACACCACCACCACCACCACCACCACCCTATAGTTACTCCAGCCCTCAAACCAACAGGTTATCAAACGCGGTAACTAAATGCATGGACGCTGAGATGATCGTCAGTGCTCGACCACGCACGCTGCGTTTTGAGTCGCGTACAACCAAATGGATGTCACAGCTGACGTCCTCGAATCGTGTCTGCGGCTATTCGAATGCATTCCTTCTTGTGTTCGGGCCTCGCAATTTAAGCTTTGAGTGTTCTCCTTCTAACAATGCTCTCAGGAGCAGTGCACGAGCCCCGTAGTATTCGCTGAAATACCGAGCGATTGTGGAAGCTTAGCAGCTGAGATGATGCGCTGCTAAGCTCGAAGATATGGTATAAATTTTGCGTGTCAACACCAAGTGGTCAACGTTAACACGGAGTACCTTATTGCTGCGTGCTTTGAAAATTTACTGTTGTTTTGACGTGAAGATAGCCACAACATAGTTCACTTTCAAAACATTTCAGTATGACCCGTGTCATACCTACGCTGTACCACAGTCTCTTCAAGCGCTTTGGTACATTTGATCTTGGATTACGGCTGCACACTTCATAGGTGTGCCACAAAGCCGCTTCGAAGCCGCGATGCTGCGTTGTTGCTGGCTGCTGTAGGTCACTTCCTCACTGACGAAGTCATTCCGCCGTTATTTTCCACTGACGTCCCAGTCATACGACTTCTTGCTTTTTCTTGTTCTTGTTGACCTTCTGCTTGTGGTTCTTGCCCATTGAGGGGGATTGGGGAATTATTGCGTAGTCTTATAAAATCTTACTCCAATTTAGAGTAATGAAGGTTATAAAATGGAATAGTTAGAAATTTTATAACTAAATTTTGATGCTCACGGTAATGCTCCAACTATAAATCTTCTTTATTAGTAATAAATATTAACATAGAGAAAAACCTATCTTTAAAAAATGAAAATAAATAACTAAGAAAACTTTTGCATATGTCGACACAGAAGGATAAGAATATAGATTAGCTTGTTAGTCTTTTAGTCTTGTTCGAAAAATTCCGCACAGCCACGCAAACTTTCTCACTGGCACACCCAGAAATAAAGGCTCCAAAACACAGAATTACGGGCATGGATAAATGGCAGGCTTTGATGATGATGATGATTATGATGATGATGATGATGATGATAATAATAATAATGATGATGATGATGATGATGATGATGATGATGATGATGATGATGATGATGATGATGATGATGATGATGATGATGATGATGATGAGTTCACAGTCATGGCTCATACCCACTTAGGGGTAGGGGTATCAGCCAAGAATTGATTACTTAATTCAGTGTTCAGTGAGATTTTTTTCAATCTATACCCCCCAAATGAAAAAAAGAAAAGAAACTCTCGGTAGAATGAAAGGAGTGCAATTATTGTTCGTCATTCGTTAAGATCAGACAATGCATTCGTTATCTTGGATATTAATTAGCATAGTTAAACAAAACTCCTGTTCTCGTAGAAATATTCCTGCAGGAATATCGCTCACGGAATTAAAAGCTTGATTTTTTTAGTTTTATTAAGGTAATTACAAACTTCGCTTTCTGCTTCTCCTTCTTCTTTCCTTTTTTTCTTTTTTTTTAAACAGTGAAGCTGTTAAATTTATTGCGAACATGTGCTCCGTTGCGCGAAATTCAAGTCAAGTTCTGTGAAAATGTGGCGCACACCCACACTAGGGGGTTAGCCAAGAAGCGGAAAGTTCTCATTAGAGGTCGGCAATGCGGGACGTGGGAAAAACTCCTCAGGTGAATAGGCGCCACATAATTAGGAAAAGACCCCTTACTGAGAACAGCAGGTGTGAGCGTTAAACGAAAATGCTGCTCGACGAACTAGAGCACGTGAAACGCGTGAAAGAGAGAGAAAGAGAGAGAGAAAGAAACAGAAAGTAAGGTAGAAAACGACAGCAACAGCAAGAATTAGAGAAATAAAAAAAATAAAGACATAGAAATATAGAAGGCCCGACAAGTACAAAGAAAGAGGGAAAGAAACAGAGAAGAAAAGGAGCTAGTCAACTCAATCTGGAATATTTACTACTGCGGCATAGCCGTCCCTGAGGGGACGTGCCCAGCGTAACCAAAAGAATATTTTAAAAATCGATTACTAAGCAATGCCTCATTATTTGCAAATAGCACTTGAGGCTCCTATTCCTGACAACGCCTCTATGCTGTACTCCGTTATTAGTTTGAATACTCCCGCTGTGTTATTTTCCCCGAGGCACTTCTGTAGGTTATTGAAAACGCATCGAGTGGTTGTTTAAAAACTAATTGTACGCAATGATCATTTCTTCGTTAATCGCGCTCCAGTGACAAGTACGGCAAAACAATTTTTATGTGTTTCGAATCTGGTGTGATTTCGCCGGAGGAAAACTTTTCCAGAAGTGTTTTTCTTCACGAGTACTGCAGCAAAGCTGCCCGAAGGGGTAAAAAATATCGCCTGGTTAATTGATGAGAGTGTGCATGTCGATCAGAAAGAGCGTTCAAATGGTATTAGAATTAGTATCCTGAAGTACAGAGAATTGGTAATAGCAATAAAGACGTAGAATGTATTCAACAATTTATTGGTAACTTACGGGGAAAACTATCAATGCAGGACATCTATAGTATAGATGGATGGTAAATGTTGTAGCAGTATCTTCCAGTTCAATTTCCCTCCAAATGACTCAAAGGTAATGTCTGTACGTACCCAGCTCATGAGCCTCTAAAGGATGCTTCTTTGCAATAAGGGGTGTTCCAAGGAGAAGCATGCTTGCATGCTTCTGAATGAAGGAATTTTTTTACTTAAGGCTCTCTGGGCGCCGCCACAGTCCTTTCCTGGGCTGTTGTTTACACTCGCGACCATTAAAATGCACTGCAAGGAGGGGATCCTCCTCTCCGTTAAAAAGCCCACATTGTAAAGATGTAAATAAGCATAACTGTAGTTATTTTGTAATTATATAATTATATTAGGTAATGAACACAATAATGTCTTAATTGTTATTGAAATGTTGTATTGAAGTTGAGTCGGAATTAACTGAGCCGTTTTCACTGGCGTGCACCCAGAACCACAGAAACATATTTTGCCCATTTCTGTTATGTAACCTTAGGACAGCATTTGAAATCTCCAAACGCGGTCCCAGGCAGAGCTGCGCACCGAAGGAAATTGCAGGGGTTTAAATAATGAAAACGTAACTTGAATTCACACTACATAGAGGCATAGGCTTGCCATTAGACCGAGGTGGGTGGGAAAGTAAAGTTAGGCTTCCTGTGCGTTGAGCGTGAAGTATACAACATGAAGATGTCATTGCTGTGATAAAAATGTGAAAGATTGTTTGTATTAAGTTCGGTCCAGACTGGTACTGCATGTCTAGAGCAAGCGGTAATTAGGGCGGCTAAGGTTTGGGTTGGAATGGGCCTGACCTCGTTACTTACACCGCTGATTGTACAATTTACAGTGTCATTGGGCACGGCTGTATGCATCAAACACACTGTGTCCCTGTGTCAACCACCCCCTTTCCCCTCCACCGTGGGGAGAAAGAGTAGGCAGGCTCTTTTAATACATGTGTGTTTCAGTGTGTCCGAAATCCTCAAAAATAAGGAAAAGGCGACGTTTGCTCATTGTTTTCACAATTACTCATTCTGCAACAGCAGGCATCACAAGATTCTTAAAGGCATAATTTGGGACAATAATAAGACAACTAAATGAGTTCCCTTTTTAATTAGTGGAGCTTTGTGGTTATTTCAAACGGGAAAATTGACGTTCGTCATGTTAAGAACGCAATGCAGCGTTGAGATTTCAAGACAGCGGCCTCTAACAATTATATTGGCATATCAAATTCAACCAAATTCAACAGCGAAATTGAAACCTATATCCCGATGGCCGCAAGAGGCAGACCACCGGAATGGCATCACTGCTCAAAATAATATTTGCAAAGGTATAGTTCTTCCGTGTTCATTTTCATATGTGTGTCATGAATAGAGAACGAATTACAAGAAAATGTCTGTTTTGTTCCTTGCGTTCCGATCGTGCCTATTTTATATATGATCATGAATTAGAGGTTAATAAAAGCTTTTATTGTGTTGTATAGAGCCTGTAAATACCTATTTTTAACTCATTCATGACTTCTTTGCGCAAACACGTACACGGACACAAGGATAAGAGGCAAACAACACGGGCGCAAACTCACAACTGGTTTATTTTGAACAACGAACTGTACTTATATCTTCACGTAGCCCACACGCCCCCCCCCCCCCCCCATTGGTGGATCCAGGAACAAACGAGATAACCTAAAGAAAGCTTATTCAGCGCTACGTCATGATAAGAACCACAAACGACAAACATTGAAGAGTTCACGCATCTGCAGACGGATTGTTGCACGTGCCTTTCAAAAAATCAAATTCTTTATCGGACAAGGTGACGGAAGCTTGGCTAACACATTTTTCTCCCATGTTTCTAATATGGAATGCTTCAATCAACTCCCTGTTAATTTTTCTCTTGTGAGTTGACAGAATCTTTGTGTCTGTAAAAATTGGTACGCACCCACACGACTTGCAGTGATCCACCAGATGTGTTTGTCCTGAACTACGTAATGCGGAGTCATGCTCCCTCAACCGTGTGTTTACACACCTTCCAGTTTGCCCGACATAAGATCTGCCACAGCTGAACGGAACCTGGTATACCACTGCGGTTCTGCAAGACCGGTATTGTTGGCTGTGTTTCATCTGGCAGCTGTTCTTACTCTGCGTAGTGCCGGACTCCACCATGTTCCGAAGTCGTGGACACAACTTAGACAGCTTGTTGGGTGCTGTAAAAACCTGTCTAAGTTGTCTAAGCTGTCTCCAAGCTGTCTAAGCTGTCTAAGCTGTCTAAGTTGTGTCCACGACTTCGGAACATGGTGGAGTCCGGCACTACGCAGAGTAAGAACAGCTGCCAGATGAAACACAGCCAACAATACCGGTCTTGCAGAACCGCAGTGGTATACCAGGTTCCGTTCAGCTGTGGCAGATCTTATGTCGGGCAAACTGGAAGGTGTGTAAACACACGGTTGAGGGAGCATGACTCCGCATTACGTAGTTCAGGACAAACACATCTGGTGGATCACTGCAAGTCGTGTGGGTGCGTACCAATTTTTACAGACACAAAGATTCTGTAAACTCACAAGAGAAAAATTAACAGGGAGTTGATTGAAGCATTCCATATTAGAAACATGGGAGAAAAATGTGTTAGCCAAGCTTCCGTCACCTTGTCCGATAAAGAATTTGATTTTTTGAAAGGCACGTGCAACAATCCGTCTGCAGATGCGTGAACTCTTCAATGTTTGTCGTTTGTGGTTCTTATCATGACGTAGCGCTGAATAAGCTTTCTTTAGGTTATCTCGTTTGTTCCTGGATCCACCGATGGGGGAGCGTGTGGGCTACGTGAAGATATAAGTACAGTTCGTTGTTCAAAATAAACCAGTTGTGAGTTTGCGCCCGTGTTGTTTGCCTCTTATCCTTGTGTCCGTGTACGTGTTTGCGCAAAGAAGTCATGAATGAGTACCAACTCGCCCAACTTTCAGTACTGTTGCTATTTTTAACGTTTGTGCCTAAATTCCTATAAGGGCCTACAAATGCCTGTTTTCACAATCGGTGCCCATGTTAACGCTGTTTAATCATAAATTTTGCTTTCGAGTAAAATTGGAGACTGGTATTCAAATCACCAGGCAAAATTGAGTTTTCGGAACTATATGGTACAACCTGTACTTTATCGCATAAGTTCCTTTCAGTGCTGTCATGGCTACAAGGCCTCTCAGCCTATAAGAAGGCCGCTTAGCCTCTACACATAAATTGTGTCGCATCGTCTGCTCGGCATTTCTCCGGGGTCTCTTTGCATGCGTAGAGTACAGGACGTGCTCCTGTGCAGCCGCAGGATGATGAAGAACGAATGCGAAACCATGGAGTGTCATCAGGTGAAAGTAGAGTGTACAATAAAAACAACAAAAATGTCTACCCGGTTTTTTTTTTATTTGTTTGTCATTTACTTCTTAAATATAGCTTCACTGGGTCACATGAGAAAATTTAATTAAACACTGCAAGTTGTTGCACGCCCCATGAAAAGCTTTGTACGACTAGATTTTTTAACTTGGTTAATTACAAACCCCGAAAGCATGACGCGAAGAGGTGAGCTTGAAACCTTCGCCAATCACCCGGTGTAGACTTCGCAAGCCAAGTTCCTTCCCTAACCTCTTCGGTATCTATAAAATATCATCATCAAACGCCGGAAGAAGAAAGAAGACTGCTGCCTGAAATGTGAACATTAGAAATGTAATTGAGACTAATGACTCGAATTGTCATGTTATTATTTAGTATGATGATATATTCCCCCAAAACGCCAAATTACAATCCCTCAAATTTTTAAATAACATATTATTAGATTACTTGGAGCATGCAGAAACTAAAAATATAATAGCCACAGATGCTTCCGTAAATAATCAAAAGGCAGGTGTAGGCATTGCCTGTGATTTGCTTGACTGGTCCTTTTCAGTGAGACTGCCTGATTTTACTCCAGTTTTTGAAGCGGAGCTCTTGGCGATTATTTTAGCTCTTCGAAAACTTCCATCAAATCAAAACAACGCAGTAATAATGACGGATTCTCTTTCAGTTTGTGCAGCTCTGACGGCTTCAGAGAACTCTCTAATTCTAAGCACATTCAAAACATTAGTACCCCCGCAGTTGAGACTCCTGAGATTACTATGGGTTCCGGGACACTGTGGATTAAGATTAAATTAATTGGCCGATTCCTTAGCACGAGCCGCACTTGATGGGCCAGTTTTGTCCATACTGCCAGATGTTGAATATATCACGGCAATAAGATATCGAAAATCAGCAATCTCCACTGATACGATAGAAAAAGTAACTACACGGACAGACTATAACCACCTCATGTTTCCATGGCAACCCCACTGGAGTCAGTCCAGAAAGCTCGAAGTCTTAATTACTAAATTTTGATGTCGTGTCCCCCCTCTAAACCTGTATCTACACAGAGCTGGTCAGACAACATCACCCCTCTGCGCATTCTGCGGAGAAATGGAATCACTAGATCATTATTTTTTGTATTGTCGCCGCTACGAGATACTTAGAAAAAGGTTACTAGTTATGCCATTTCGGAAAATAGGCCTTAGATTGACGGCGGAAACGACGCTAAGCTTTGGCGCCTCAGCTTTGGGACATTGCCACAGGGATGCTTTCAATGCCGTTTGCGATTATATTCAGGCAACCAAGCGTATACCTTTGTGATCTTCAATCAAAAAAATTATTTATTACTCCCCAGGGCAGAGTGAAGTAAACGCAGCTGAGTGGTAATCATAACACCTCAAATCTCAAAATTGCTCAACTTGATTTTTTTTCGTTTGCTCTTTTTATGTTGTTTTTATTTTTACATTAGTCTTATTATAATACCAATTCATTACACATAGTTAAAATGATCACAGAAAAACTGCACTACACTTTCTTGGCCAATCCCCCTGAGTGGGTATGAGCCAGCCTCCCAGGGAAACAAAACAAAACAAAGAAGCGAGCGCGCGCTACTTCGCTTCTTCTAATAAACCGTATTCGTTCGAAGCAGTCCCTGGTCTCGATCGTCTTAATAATGGCGCCGTGAACCAGGATACTACCTCCTCGCCGGAAAGAAATGTAAACCTGCCACAGAGCAGCAGAGAAGAAAACGGCGGAGGAGCAGAGGATCGACCTGGATCGAGCGACGAGACCACGGTGGACAGTACGAGCATCAGAACGTACGATTCACAAGTAAGGAGTCATTGTTAACCGCCTCAATATGAGCAAAGACGTGATAACGAAGAAAAGGAAAGCGCTTCGCTCCCAGATCACGCGACTGATTAACGCAGCCAAGCAGCAAATTAATGATGGAGCTAACCGGGAGCAGCTGCTTACAACGCAGGCGCAGATTAAAGCAATAAGCGACAGTCTCAAGAGCGCGAACGAGCAAATGGAAAAGTTTCTAACAGAAGACAATGCCGAAGCTGAATTCGAAAGCGTCATAGAGTACGACATGAAATTAACGACGATCTTATCTGCAATAGAAATCAGACTTCGACAGCCTGAACAATCGGATTCAAGCGATAGGACAAGGCAGGTGACGCCCTCAAGTACAGGACAAGAAGCAACGGAACTAGTTAAGCTACCAAAGCTTGAAATGATAAAGTTTGGGGGGAAAACTTTGGAGTGGAACCGCTTTTGGTCTCAGTACGAGTCGGCAGTTCACCTGAGACCGAGCATGAGCAAGGGACAGAAGTTCAATTACTTGTTAGCATCACTAACCGGAAAAGCTGCGGCTGCTATTGAAGGACTTCAGTACTCGGCAGAGGAAAATTATGATAACGCAATCAAAATACTGCAAAAAACGTTCGGCAATCGAGAACATTCCATTGAAATGCACATGAATGAGCTATTGAGTTTGGAGAAAGTGAGGTCTGTTCAAGATACCGATGACTTAAATAGGCTACTACAGAGAGTGCAAGTTAACATATCGGCACTCAAGTCACTAAAAGTGGAAACCGAGAGCTATGCGCCGATGTTGTTACCGGTATTGAAAAGAGCAATTCCACCAGAATTATCAGTGCAGTTCAAGTCAAAAGAGGCTATGAGAAACAGCTCAGCTTCAGAAAATGGCGAGCAAAACAACGCAACGGGGAAAGCGTGCGAGGAAAAGCTGGACAGGCTTATGTTATTCTTAAGAGAGCAAGCGGCTTTTCGTGAAGAAACACAACGTGAACAAGAGAGGATAACTGCAAAACCAAGAGAGAACCACGGACAGATGCACACAACTTCAAGCTTCTATAGCTCAGCGGACAGAATATGCTTATTCTGCAAGCAGAAAAGCCACGCAACCGAAAACTGTCGTAGGAGCATTCCAATGGATGAAAAGAAAGCTATGCTTACCGAAAATAGAGCATGCTTCAGATGCACGCGACCAAACCACACTGCACGCATTTGCAAGGCCCAAGTAAAATGCAAGCAATGCAACGGACGACATGCCACGTCAGTATGTAGAACGGTGATGCAGAAAACAAGGGCAGAGCTGGTCTCAACAGCGCAAGCCGAAGCGACGACGTCTACGCTATATACAAGCAACCGAAAATATCAAGCATAAGTTTGTGCTTTTGCAGACGGCTGTAGCGTGCGTAGAAGGATAAACATGTGGCCGACATTGCCGTTTGTTATTAGACAGCGGAAGTCCACGTTCATTTATTGAAGCGGGATTAGCGAAAGAAATAGGTGCGAAGGTGTTGCGACAGGAAAGGCTGACGATTGGTTCATTTGGAGGAGACGAAAAGGTCAAACTAATGAACGTGGTGCAAGTGACTGTAGGATCACGACAAACAAGCACGACAACAGTGATTGAAGCGTTACAAGTCGACGTTATCTCGCACAGTTGTATACCCACTCCAACTAAGAGACTCAGCGAGAAAATGAAACAGCTAAATATGCAAGTGGCTGATCACAGGACCAAGACGACTGCAACAGATTCTGTAGAACTACTGATCGGCTCAGACTATTATTGGGAATTCTTTACTGGTAGAACTCAAAGAATCGAGGACAGACTGATGGCTGTAGAAACTATACTGGGATGGGTACTGCAAGGGCCGTCAGAGCAAAGCAAGACAAAACTAACACATAATCAAGCAGTCATGGTTCTGAAAATCGAAGCTGCGGAGACAGAACTCCAGCAAGAGCCACAGAAGTTCTGGAGCCTGGAGTCAATGGGGATCACAAGAAATAGTTTGGATAACACCGGAAATGAAGTGGTCGAAGAATTCGAGCGCACGATTGTACAACAAAACGGTCGCTATCAAGTCAGCTTGCCATGGAAACAGGACGTAAGCTTGGAAAGCAACAAGGAAAATGCGATAAAAAGGCTACACCAACTGACTAAAAGGCTGCAAAAAATGAAGACATGCTGTATCGCTACGACAAAGCTATATCAGAGTATATGGCATTAGGAGTCGCAGAGGAGGTCCAAGAGCCATCCCAACAGCCAAATGCACTTTGCTACTACATGCCACATCATGCGATCATTAGAGAGGACCGAGCCACAACAAAGGTTCGAGTAGTGTTTGACGCCTCATCACATTCTCGAAAAGGCATGTCTTTAAACGAGAACCTAGAGGCAGGACCCAATTCGAATGAGGACATGCTATCGCTGCTCATTAATTTCCGAAAAGAAAGGGTGGCGTTAGTTGGAGATGTTGAAAAGGCATTTCTACAAATCTCTGTACATGAAGAGGATAGAGATGCAATGAGATTTCTGTGGTGGAAGCATGACGCTGAAGGAAGGTTAATGAATGAAGTGCAAACATGGCGCATGACAAGAGTAACGTTCGGAACAACACCAAGCACGTTTATACTGGCAGCTACAATTAAACACCATTTGAATCAAGCGGAAGACCAGTTTCCTGATACGACAAGGACACTGCAGAAAGCGATCTACGTGGATGATGTCATTTTGGAAGCAGCAACGCTTAATGAAGCAGTCAAGTTGTACAAAGAGGCAAAGCAAGTGTTCAGAGAGGCAGCGATGAATTTGAGAAAATGGACATTTAATGAAGAGCGATTAAACAAAATAATTGATGAAAACGAAAGAGACGATTCTCACATAGATATTCGATCTAGAGGATTTACAATGCTTCTGGGCTTGATATGGAAACACTCCAAGGACATGATTTGCTTCCCTATGGAAAAGTGGAATTTATTAACAGATACAACGCACTTGACAAAAAAAGCTGTGTTACAAACCACAGCGAAGATATTTGACTCACTCGGTTTGTTGTCGCCATTCACAGTACGCGCGAAAATAGGACTGCAGAGACTGTGGAAAATGAACGTCACGTGGGACGACCAGCTCCCTAAAGATGAATGCGACAAATGGAAGAACCTTATGTCTGAAGCGGAGGACTTTCGAGTTCTAGAAATCCCACGATGCTACGCAAGCAAGAATCAACCAGTGCAAGCATACAAGCTGCATGTATTTGCCGACGTGAGCCCATTAGCATACGAAGCGGCAGCATACTTGATAGCAGCATACTTGATTCTTTGCTTCCACGATGGAAGCAAAGAATCAAGGCTGGTAACAGCAAAAAGCCGCGTAGCTCCAATAAAGAGCTGACATTGGCGCGACCTGAACTGATGGCAGCGGTGGTAGCATCAAGATTACGCGACTACATCAAAGGTCACTTCAACGAAAGTTTTCAGGAAATGCACTGCTGGACGGACTCGATGATTGTGCTGCACTGGATCAAGGGAACAAGCAAAAGAGATCCGTTTGTTGCCAACAGAATCGCAGAAATTAGAGAAAAAAACACTTCAAGCAAGCTGGTCATTCGTTCAAAGTGACGACAACCCTGCTGACCTACTTACACGAGGAATAAGCGCAAAGGCATTGATAACGTCAAAGTTATGGTGCAACGGTCCCGAATGAAGAACATCACTGGAAAAGAACTTAGTAAGCATAATTGGCACAAATACAGACGTGGAAGACCAGCATAAAACACAATGTCACCAATGCATGGGAAGAGCCGAAATTGCGCCAATCTTGGAAATCGAAAGGTATTCATCATACGGACGGCTTATAAGAGTGACAGCATGGGTGTTCAGATTCATAAACAACACAAGAAAGGAAAATCACAAAGGGCCGTTGACAGGAAAAGAGGTAACAAATGCAGAAAAATACTGGATAAGACAGACCCAAATATCACTGAGACAAACAAAGGGTGAGGCCTATTCAAACAATCGATCATTTGAAATTAATGGACACGAAGTCTACCTTGATGACGATGGAATCATCAGACAGAAAGGACAATTGCAGTGCAGCCAAGAATTCAACAAGCACGTAATAGTAATTCCAAAGGATGAGTATTTCACGGAACTGCTAATACGTCACGTGCATAAAATGGTATCACACGGAGGAGTTCAAGTTACGCTAGCGCAACTTCGAACTAAGTTCTGGATATTGCAGGGTAGACAAGCAGTGAAAAGAGTTCTAAACAAATGTGTCGTCTGCAAGAGGCATAACTACAGACCGGCGACTCAAGACATACCTCCACTTCCGGCAGACAAAGTCACTGAAGCAGAGCTATTCAAAGTTACGGGAGTTGACTTCACAGGACCTCTTTACGCAAAGGACAAGTACCAGATTGTGAAGCAATATGTACTGATATTCACCTGCGCGGTAACAAGAGGAGTACACTTGGAAGTTACCAACGATTTGTCATCGTCAAGTTTTCTACAAGCATTCCGACGATTTACAGCTCGACGGGGAATGCCAGCAGTAATCTACTCGGACAACGCCAAAACATTTATAAAAGCTGGAAAGGAAATCAACAGAATGCTCGAAACAATTAAAAAACGAGGTCTTAAAGAATTACTGCAGTGGCCAACAAATTCAGTGGAAAACGATAGCCGAGTGCGCGCCATGGTGGGGAGGATTTTACGAGCGCCTCATAAGAACCTTGAAGACGTCGATGCGAAAAATAATATCGAAAAGCACAGCTTCGGTAGAGGAGCTACGCACTATTGTAGCAGAAGTTGAAGGAACACTCAACAATCGACCATTGACTTACGTATATGGAGAACCTGACGAGCCAATGACACTAACGCCGGCAGACATCATAGGTGCACGGTGACAGCTTCAAGACGGACAAACAAGACTGTACAACGGTGACATTGAAGACGCATGGCGACGCAGATGCAAACTCGTGCGCGCTTGGTGGAAAAGATGGCATCAAGAATATATCAAGGAAATAGGAGCTACGGTCAAAGCCAAGACACGGCAAGCAAAACCACTCTCACAGGGCGACATCGTGTTGGTAGAGGAAGGCTCCAAGAACATTTTGGAAAAATGTGCCGGATTGAAAAACTCTACCCAGGGCAAGACGAAATAACAAGAGCTTGTCTCCTTCGCACAGGCAAAAAAGAGCTTCTAAGAAGATCAGTGAACCACATGTACCCTATGGAAGGTTGTTTCAAACAGCCCACGAGAGCTTATCACAATTCAACTTGGGCGGGTGGGAGCCTATAAAATATCATCATCAAACGCCGGAAGAAGAAAGAAGACTGCTGCCTGGAGCGAGCGCGCGCTACTTCGCTTCTTCTAATAAACCGTATTCGTTCGAAGCAGTCCCTGGTCTCGATCGTCTTAATAGTATCGGAGCGACTCAGAGCCAGAAGATCTCACGACGCAGATGCAGCAGCACGTCATGCGCACTCATGGTCACATTCGCATGACATGTCCATGGCGGGTCGTGCACGCAGGTGGTGTTGTGTCGTTTCGACGTTCTCGGTATTGTAGCGCCTGTTTCTGTTGAATAGATCCCTCTGTGCGCGCACATTTGGAGAGGCTGGCATGGATCATGTATTCATACCACGATACACAACGTTGCACCGCTGGAAGTGCTGTAAGGGACGATGCCCCCAAAACATGGCAAGCGTTGTGAATGATGGCACCGGCTAGATTCGGAAACGGCAAGAACACCAACGCAAACGAAGTGGAGGCAGCTTAGTCTGGCATCTCTCTCGGTACGAAGTTTTAAAAAATACAATGCTGCTTGTATGTTTTAAAATATATCTGTCAACCTTCATAGTTCCATTCAGGCAACAGACTGCACAAATTATACACACGTCGCCTCGAATAATTCTCGCATATTCACGTACTATTTTGACGTACGCCGGAGCATTCCAAGGAGGATTTCACTTTCACCATGTTGGGGGCGTGCCCGTGAGATGGGGGTCAAGCGGCGTTATTAACGGGGCGCGTAGCATCGTGAGCGCCCAATGCATGCATTTATCTTGACTGCTAGAAATTCTGAAACCTTGTGAAAGGCCCTTTTATGTGCTCTCAAACAGAAGAGAAATTTACCCTATGCGGCCAAGTTAATACCATGCAAAAATACCTTTTTCGCCTGTTAGCACTCTGGCTATTTGCTCCTGTGTTGCCTTTATCAGTCATGCTGGAAGGAAAGAGGCCCACGAGCGTGTTTAATCGACGGTGGGCACTTTACTCACCATACTGAACTAGAAAAGAAAATATTGTATTCTGCAAACACTGCAGGAAAAAATTGCATTGCGATGCTGAACCGCTGGCGCGTTTGTACCGTCTGTTGAGTAAGGGGGTTTAATCAATAGGCCAGGTCATTGGACGCACTCAAGACAACCTGATAACACGAAGACGTTCTTTACATCGGATGAGGACAGGAACACATATGATGGAATCTCATAATGATACATGGAAAGTCTACAACAAAGTTCCTTCCACGCGAGAACAAAGTCTACGTCGTTACGGTCAGCGTGCTTCACTCCCGCGACACCAAGTCTAGAAGACCACACTCAGGCACACCGTCGTTGCGGTGACCGTAGCACCGGGCAACGTGGCGTTGAGTCCATCACAGTAGCGTCCACGGTGAGACACGCTTTCTCGTGTAGCTCTCTGGCCCGAGCTTAAGTCGAGTCTCACACCATGACGTCTTGCTGGCGTCCAGGTCACGCTCGACCAGGGCGAGCGCCCAGGACACGGGGTCGAAAGCCCCGACAACCATCGAAGCCGGCTGTTGTTGTTGTTGTTTCCCTGTGCAAACGGCTCGTACCCAAAGGAGGGTATTGGCCGATTATAAGGTGAATTTGCCCTATACTTTCATCATTGCGTCATTCCTACAAAACTTTTGTAACTTAATTTTGATTTGAAATGCCGATATCAAGTTTGCAGAAAAAAAATAAAGAAAAATAGTAAGACCGTAATTTAGCAAGAAAATCGTTTAGTAGCAGTGATGTATTTCTGAACGGCGAATAAAACATCCCTGTGGCTGAAACCCAGTGTAGAGGCTCCAAATGAAAGAAGATCAGGTTGTGATAATTGCAAGCCCAGGCGTTGAAGAGGTGGTGCTAGTATGCTTTGCCTGAATAAATCGAAACGGCGACAATGTAATAAAAAATGACTGATCGTTTCCTCTTGATTACAGTAAATGCACATAGGGGGATTCAATATACCTGATATATGCAAGTAAAAATTGAGGGAGGTAACGCGGCAATGAAATTTCGTGATGACAACTTCCATCATCTTTGAATTAGACAGTTCACTGCGCCAGGGAAATAACAAGTGGTTGTACTCTGGAGAAGCCGTCAGTGCAGGGTCTCACAAATTTTGCCTGATTTTAAGTGTGCGCAATCACACCACCGTAATGTATTCTGTATGAGGGAAAATAGGAATGATGGGTGTCGAAAGCGATGCCTTCGCAAGAGAATCAACTATT